>JAAGNO010019456.1:56239-66781 GCA_033439905.1 Ceryle rudis
CTGAGGCATAGGAAGTTTCACAGAAACATAAGGAGAAATTTTTTCACAGTGAGGGTGACAGACACTGGAACAGGCTGTGAAGGGGGTTGTGGAGTCTCCCTCTCTGGAGATGTTCAAGACCCACCTGGATGCATTCCTGTGTGACCTAGTGTAGGTGATCCTGCTCTGGCAGGGGGGGTTGGAGTAGATGACCTTTCAAGGTCCCTTACAGCCCCTAACATTCTATGATTCTATCATTCTATGAAACGTTTACATGAGAGTCATACCAACGGCTAAGAAAAAAAACAAAACCAAACCAACCAACCAAAGAACACACACACACACAAAACAACAAACCAAAACCAAACAAGCCATCCAAAACCAAAAAAAAACCACCAAAAAAAGTCACACAAAAACCCCCAGAAAAACAAACAAACAAAAAACACACACACAGAAAAACCCACAAAACAACAACAACCAAAAAACCAGAAACCAAACAACTTCCACCAAAGAACTACCAGATATTTCTCCACTAAGTCATTCACCAGCTGTGGATGGAACTTTAAGGAATAAGGAACTTTAATTTCTGTAACACTCTCCATAAAAACAATACAGAAAACACCACTGAGCAAACTCAGAAGACAATGATACCAAACAACTGATCCCTACAAGTAACACTCAGCTTTCATCAGTACAATTAATTTGTCCAAATCTATTTGGCTGTAGCCTGTGTGCAATTGAGAGTTCTCTTTAAAATGGAAGGATTCAAATTAAACTACACAATAAATACAGCCCATAGGTCAGCTGAGTGAGCATTTGCAAATGTTATGTAGAAAGCACAACAGGTATTTTTATCTCTTACACTGGCACACACATTCGATTTTCAATAGGAGATTAAAGTATTCTATCTGACCCAAGAAGCAAAATCTCACCCACTAGCAGAAGGGCAAACACAGTAGTTGGGGCAACTCTATGCAGCCCATCACATCCAAATGGACACCTTCATTCACGCCAGAGAATTTCAATTTCACTTTCATTGTCTACGTGAAAGTAACCAGCTCACTCTGACCGTGACACTCAAAAAAACTTCTCTATCTAGAAAAGTACCTCCAGACATACAGTGCAAACTTAACTTCTAAACTACAGCAGTGGCTGATTATAGATACATTCTGTGAAAAAGATTGCTTCTTTCTCACTTGACAGCCTCCTCGGGTGACAGAAGCATCAAAAAGACTTTACAGTAAGTCAACAATTACACAAATGTATGGAAAGAATGACAGTGGCAAAGGACATGTTACCACATATTACAACATTCGGTGCTTTCTCCCATATCTTCCCTGAAAGTACTGCTGTCTAATCTTGACTTTGCACTTTCCTCAAATCCAGCAAAATCACAAGCAAAACAGACACCTTATTTTGTCCTTCTCAAGCAAGATATTTATTACAACAAGGGTGGTGAGACATTGGACCAGACTGTCCAGGAGAGCTGTGAATGCCCCATTGTTGGAAGAGTTCAAGGTCAGGTTGAGCAATGTGATCTAGTGAAAGATGTCCCTGCCCATGGCAGGGAGGTTGGACTAGATGGTCTTTAAAGGCCCCTTCCAACTCAAACCACTGTGTGATTCTGTGATTCTATGAATGGAGACATTATGGAAAGCTCAAAGAAAGCACTGGAAGAGAAGCATTATTCTCTAAGCCCAACTCTAACTCGTGTCAAGTGCATCCCCACTCTTAGGATGGATTTTTTGTCCATATTCCCTACAGTTCTACAGGGGGTTTTGTTTGATTATTTTAGAGAATGCTAGCTGGAACTGGATATGCCTCCAGGTGTTCCTGTTTCACACAAGTGATGCCATTGCAAAGAAAGGTTGTCTGTTTTCACTGAGCAGTTTTCACTGCTAACCAGTTAAGACCTTGAAACTGGAACCAGGTTCTCATGAAAATGCTCACCTGGTGGGATCAGTGATGGGGGGAGAGACCAACTTAAAATATTCACATGCTCGTTATCAAAGCATTCATATACAACCATCAGATTTCCCCTCCCGTGACAGTGGGTGGTTTCATACTTTCACTAGAATGTGATTTCACTGTGAATTTGAAGCTATAATTACCAACTTTCCGTAGCTCAAAAGAAGTATCAAAGCAATGTCCAGCTGCCCGGAGGAGTACTGCATAATTAATTCCTGACTGTAATGTTGGCTCTGACTCAAATGCCTTCTTGAACCTAGAAAAAATAAACATACAAGCTTACTTTCTAAATAATGCGATCTAATAGAGACATAATTATACTTCTAGGTACTTTAAGTGCTTATCTTCTGTTTACACAGCAAGAATCCATGGAAGCAACATTATTTTACTGTTTTCCACACAAGTTTTGTGGTTATTTTTGAGTCCTGTTATTTATACATCCTCCTCCCATTTCCTTTCCCCTCACACAACAAGCACAGACCCTATTCATCCATCCCAGTAAAGCTGCAGCATCTTAGATTTACAATTTTCTTTGAAATTCAAAAAAAAAACCCCAAAAAAGCCCAACTAATTCAGACTATCGGCTTGTCAGAGACCTGTTTCACAGTTACATTAATTAATAAGTTCATTAATTTTCTCTTAAATATGTTAATTTTCACCAAGGCGAAGACTTTGATTGTATTGTTGATCTGCTACAGTGACATAAAAGCATATCAAAATCCATAAGCACAGAAACAAGTGATACAAGAACATACATCACATTTAGCTATGATTTCAGCTACTCCAAATTTTATTCTTTACTGGGTGCCTCTTTCACATAGTCCTTCTGTGTCTATTCACGTAAGAAAGGACTATACCAGATTTTGTTCTGCTCAAGAGTGAGCGAGCAAGGGGAAGGGCAGTGGTATTCACTTAGCCTAAATCTTGTCTTAACAGAAGTCGAGGGGCTTCACACAAGCACAGCACACACTATTCTCATGTTAGCAATGTGAGCTGTGGTGACAGAAGTGACAGCAGATCTACAGTGCTTTAAACTTGTTCTACAGAATAAGAACATGTTTAATTGCATATGTATGTGTATACACACCCCCCTGTAAGGAGGTGGCAAACAGAAATATCACGTGTGAGTTAAGGAGCACAAGAGATTCAGTCAGCACAACTCTGCTACAATAAAAGCAATGGAGTTGAAAATTACTTTCAAAAGGATGGGAAAAATCCAGACAAATAAATGGATTATATGAAAAAAAACCCCATAATTAAGCAGTTTATGAGATTCATTTCATAAAGAAGGAAAGAGAAATAATCTATGCAAAACCTAAAGATCTGGCTTCCAGACTATGCTTTGACATGTAAGCAAATCTAAGAAATTTTTATCCTAATATGCAAAAAATATGGCTATTTTAAAATTATTTTTTATTATTATTTTGTTTGTTCTTTTTCCTACTCTAATGATTGAGGGCTTGCATCCTTTAACATAGAAGAGGCTCCTCTTCAGTCTGCTGCATATATACTCTTTGAATATTCCAGCTTTCCACCTCTAAAGAACAATCATTAGACTAGAGTCTAGCCCTCTTAAAAAAGCATGATGAGCAGAGAAGATTCAATTAATTCTTCTCTCTTCATCTGCCTTTACTTTTGTACCTTGAGCTACAACGAAACAAGGAGGAAATTACATAAAAAACATTTTCACTCAAAAAAAAACCCCAAAACAAAACAAACACACAAACAAAAAAACCAACCAAAAAACCCACAACAAAACCCATAAACCCCATAAAAAGCCACCAACCAAAGAGGACACCACTCTCATGGATTCTAAGCATATATAGCCCAAAGAGACCCGCTGGCTGGCATAATCTCTTTGGAGACATAGTGACGTTGGGAACAGGACAAGTTCTTTTCCCTAGAGATATTTTATGCTATAATCCTCATGTAACATCAGGAAAAGGAGAGAGGAAAGATTGACAAAGAAGAAAAAACCTTGAAAATAAGTATTATTGATCCAATATAAGAGACTGTACTTTTGCTTTTTTGTTTTCCCCAAAAACACATAATTTCTGGCATGACTATTAGAACTTCTCTAGTTCTTGGACAAATACATAGAGAACTTCAACATTTAAAGATAAAATAAGCATCTCTCATGCACATCAGCAAGTGGGTACATTTATGCTGTAAACAATGTTGATCATACAGGCAAAGGAGGTGGAGTTGAGCTTAAGTTTGCAAAACAGTTACTGCTTGCAGAAGTATTGGTGAAACAGCCTGTTAAAAACCCTTCTTAAATAGATTACCACAGAGGCACCACCAGTGTTGCTGATGTGCTCAGTTTTGGCCAGCAATGAGTCCACTAGAGCTGGCTGGAACCTGTCTCTTGTCAGAGGCCACGCCTGCAGTCCTCTGCTGCCAGGACCTTGCCACCAAACCCCAGTAGAACAGAAGGCACCTGCTGGGAATTTTTGTTCCTAGGTTCTGCCTTTTCTCTCTAAATTGCTTCCAAATCTCCTTCCTCCACAGAAGAAATTAATTTTCCTAGTCATCTTTACATGCTACACACACCAAGAAATACTATCTTGGACTTCTGTAGTCCTATTTACCTCTCCTAATTTGTTACAATCAAAAGTGTAATTTTATATTCAGTGTGATCCTTGGCTGACATTCTTAAACCTGCCTTACCTCCACTGTGTACATTTTTGCTGTCCAGACTAAGAAGAAATACAATTTAAAAACCCTGTGACAATTTATTTTTGAACAGATGAAAATATTCACATTTCACAAACTCAGAAGTCACATCTGTTGACTGAACTGATATATATTCAACTGATGCAATTGCTGTACATTGTCATGCTCCAAATATCACCAGAAGAACCCATCCAGTAGCGTAGAATGGCGGTAAGATTTAAGTCTGCCAATGAACTAGGGGCTGGCTTAGCTGCTGTGATTATAAATGTTATCAAGAAACTGAAAGCTGACATTTGGGAAAATGTTACAGGGTAGACATTGAATTAGGGAGGTAGCAGTGAAAAGATCTGCATAAAGACTTGATAGCTTTGGTAAATCTCATTTACACTGTCAGCAGGCAACAAGAAAATGACAGTTAAGAATTAATCTTTCATCTCTTCTCTCCTATTTATTTGAAAGGTGCTTTGTAACTGTCAGGAAAGCAGACTGCCTGACTTTTTCTAGGTTTTTTTTTTAAATAGACCGAAGTACCTTGGCATCACTGGTTGCTGCAAAACCCATGCTTTGGTTTTGCTGGCAAATTCTCATTATCTTAAGCAATTCACTATACATTTATCTAAGACTGAGATAATAACCTTAATCTCACCATAAAGTAACACTATCAGGGAGGCATTGTTCCTGCACACACCTTCCCCTGTTTTGGCATGCTGCAGCACTAGAGTAGGTCTGCTCCTTCCCAAGAGTGCTCCACTGAGTTATGAGTCAACCCTTCAGCCCCATCAAGACTGCTGTATGACTAACACAGGAAATCAATATCCAGCATGAAGTACAAACCAAAAGCAACTGGCTCATCTTGTACAGCTTTCAGCCGAACTCCAGCTCGACTCTGAACAGAGTTAACCTTGCCACAGCAGCAGGCGCACGGAACAGTCTGGTTGGGTCTAACTTCCAAGAGACTTCAGGGATTATTTAGGGGCTGGCTGGTCAGCAGCCTAATCCTGCTGCAGGAGCTGCTGGCCTGACGTTTTTTCCCAAACTGGTATGCCTAACTGCAACCACCTCCCCGCATCTCAGTGTATGAGTGTTGTGATTTCTAAGCTGCATCTGTTAGAAGCATGTTAAAAAGACTCCATGAAATATCCTGGAAGTACTTAACCACTGTTATACACATAATCGTTCTTAGTTCAATTAGGTTTGAAAATCTCTAAGTTTATCTGTCCATAAGGCACAGACAAAATCAAGATGTAATTCCTTTTCATTCTGTTTAGCTTGTGACAATGCCTAGTATTTGTACACAGGACTAGAGTTTTATGTTAGTTTATGTCACTAGCAAAATACTGTTTTAAAAACAAGATCTTGAAAGTTTCTTGTAGGCTTTGCCTTAGAGGAGATATTTTTTTTCTTTAATCCAAAATTATGAAGAGATACTGACAACAACAATATGGTGCATTCCTCTTATTTCAGTAGCTTTTAAAAATCCAGAACAATTTACAAAACTGTGAAGCATGACCAGAAATTATAAACTGTAGTTTTATTTTGAGGCCATAAATGGTAAATAATTATATCTTATCCTTTACCAAGACAGTTCTAATCTGAAATCTACTAAAATCAAGTGACAAATGACGAAGGGAGAACAAAGCTTTCCATTCCAAGCATTTACTTCCAACAGGCAGCTGATGAGCGCAAGACCAGGACAAGGATCTGATGTGCAGGACACATAAACACAGATTGTCTGTTTCCTCATCTGAATTATAATGGAGAAAAGCAGGTCTAGGATGGCATCCAGTGCCTCCCTTTTCTAACCTATTCCACATAACAGCATTTTAGTGCGCTTCAAAAACTATAAAAACCATGATACTTGCCTCTAAAATTGAATTAAGATTTTTTTTTTCAGCCTATCATGCATTCCTTTGACTACTGATGTAGTTCCCTATAATATGCATATACTATCGGGTGATGATGGGGAGATAAACTTGTGCCAGCATGAGTGTGGAACAATAATATTGCTTGTGAAAATGGAAACATTCATCAGTGCAGAGTTAAACCTCAGAACCTTCAACCCTAGCTAGCTGTATCTATCAGATTGCAGATAAACTAATTGATTCGCAGCTAATTATTGTCTGGCCCAGATTCCTAAGACTAATATAGTAAACAGGAGACTTCACACTGGGGGAAAAGGAGAAAAATACCCTCAGATGAGAGCCACCTAAACTTTCAGGTCTCTGAGGCACTTCAGGAACTTCATGGAACCAGATCTGTGAACAACATAAATTTCTGATTCTTAACAAGTAAGCAAAGAAGATTAGAAGATTCAGTGTATCCCTTAAGGATGCCAAATATTTGGAATGAAAAACAGTTGGAATATATGTTGTTTAAGGAGTATTTTCCCAATGCTAATAAAAGGATGTAGACAGGAAAACAGTACTCACCAGAATGTCCCTTTGTCCCTGCTTTCAGTATCTACGAATGCAGATTCCAAAAACATGTCCTTGTAAATTCGACCAACCAGGCAGTACATATCTGAAGCTACTTGGTCTTCCTGTTCTACCAGGGGAATCATAATTTCTAGAGCTTTCTGTCTGTCTCCAGGCAAATTTCGCCTATTAAAAGATATAATGTTTTATTAAAAAAACCCAATAAAGTTAACAAGTAGTTTTTCATGACCGTGTTTGAATACGTATGTATGAATTCATCCATGTAAAATGTGCTTCTAGACACCATGTACTATATTATATATACCTACTTTCCCTCCCTTTCTTTCTTTTTTATTACTTCCTTAATATCATGGGACATTTTTAGAAAAGTCCCTAAACATCTTTTTATCTCTCTGCTGAAGCATCAGCTAGAGCAAAGGACTGCCAACAGCAGCAAGAGTCTCAAGAGCAATTCTTAGAAAAATCACGTGCTACTTTCTGAAAAAAACAGAAAGATATGAACCTCAGTTTCATATCTAATATTTCTTTTATAGTAATTCATGCTATAAAGGAAAAAAAGATTCCATGTTGTGTTTGTGATTTTTGTAGAATATACATTTTGAATGTGAAGCAAAAAAAAAAAACCCAAAACCACAAACCAGAGTGAATTCCCCTGATAGGGAAAGTTAGGAAGTGAAGCCAATTAAGACAGTATTAACAAAAGTACTTGAGACAAGTAACCATATAACTGCAAGCATTAGACACTTCCTGGTGACTCAGTTTGGATACATTCATTATGCAGTATCAAGAGTTTACAAGTTTTTTACATATTTGTGTACTGAACAAGCAATGACTCCTTTCTCAGCACAAACTATTCTTCGGTGATTTGGGGAGAGTATCGTATGTGTATGATTACTAATTGCAATATATGAGTGGCTAAAATTTGAACTGGGGGGGAATATATAGAAGTGATTTTCTATCTGTCTTGCAAGATTTGCACTGAAAAACCTTGTAAGAGAAGGCTACTTCATAAAGGAAAAAACCAAAACAAACCTATAGCCATCTTAAAGCAGACATTACTGTATCAGAGGTTCAGCAATGGATTTTTTCTTCCTCCTCTACAAGAACACATCAACGTTCTGATGCATCTGCACCAGCGGTGTCAGCGTTAAGCCTGAGAGATCACTGTGTGTGTATGGTAAATGATACCTTAGCTCACGAGCTCTGAGCTCACTTATGCAGCTCCAGAAGGGAGTGGCGTGGAAGAAAAGGTTCAAATCAAGCAGAATGGTAATAGAGGATGAATGAGTACTTACATCGTAACAAAAATAATTAAGAAAACAAAGGAAAAGCACTTGAGTAGACAGTATAAATTGCCTTCCTGAGGAAAAACCAAACAAACAGAGTGTGCAAGTCTACATGCTGGGCCAACCTCTGGCGATGTCTCAGCCTGATGAGAAAGACAAATGAAACGCAATGCAGTCTCTTCCTGACCTTCAGACCCATCAAATTCTAACAAATTAGGAAAAGTCCCGTCAGACTACAGAGCTGTAGAAGGCTCCCCAAGTACTTCTAGAGTAGCACAGCAAGGCTGGTGTACTCATTTGAGATGGACAAGTGATCTCAACACCAGGTGCCAGGGAGCGATACCAAGTGCTCCCTTCTGGCTGAGCAAGGAACAGTCTCCATCAGGTCTGTGTTATTTTTAGTTCCCTTGCCGAGTGATTACTTGGTCAATTGTTGAAGGTTTTCCTCCTTTTGCTTTCTTTTCTCAACCTGACCACTGAAGTAAAGCAACAAGGGTAAGTTTGCAGTTTCTTTATGTTTTTCTGATGATTGTCATTACAGAAGGGAAATTTTCAGGATAGAGTTTCAGGTAAGCAACTCTCCCACATCTTGGACCAACTGTTACTAATCCAGACCAAACCAATAGCTAGCTGAACTTAATAAGAATAAAATCAGCAAGGCGTTACAGTGTTAGGGAATATAAGCCTTTTACACTTTGCTGGTCTCCAGAGACAGAGGTCCCTACTTTTCTTTCTGCTTACTCTTCCACCATGAATGCCCTCACACACTTTCTTGATTTAGGTCAGACTAATCCTGACTAATTGAGCTGCTCCATCCTTCCGTACCAGTGACCTGGATTAGAAGCAAGAGGGACAGCTTCTTCCACAGCAAACATTCAGATGTACAGAGTATTCCAGACCTGCCTTAGCTCAGGAAACATACTTCCTACTCCCAATAAGGAGAAAGCTACAATTAGCCCAACTAATTCCTTCTTGGCATAAACCAAACTTTGCACATTTTTATGGCTGTCATGGATTCCAGCTGAATGTACCATCTGGAGAAAGGAGGGAAAGGAAAACCCAATCTGAACTTCTCTGGAGGTACTATGTAGACTTTTTGTATTACAGTTACGCTCAACAGCCACATCTTACAGTCACATCTATGAAAACAGATCTTTCAGTCTCTAAGAAGTCCCAACAGAACCAGTGAAGTGTAAGGATCTGCCTGAAAAGATTATACTGTGGTTTTGCAGGCTTTTTAGTGCCCTAGTGAACTAGTCAAGGCCTGTTTTCAAAGGTGACTTTGTTTTAGGAAATGGTGATCTTGAGGTCCAAGTAACTTGTTAAAACTCCAAGGTGCACCCAGTGACCTTTGGGAAGGCTATGCAGTAGTTTTGGAAGATACATGCTGGATTATTTCATCTTCAGAAGTTCAACCAATTTATGGCAAAGCAGGAATAAAAAAAGCACAATATTATACCTTCATATAGCTGGTATAAAGGTACAAGAAAGGATTTGGACATTTTATTCAGACAAAACAATGCCAGATAGCAAGTCTTTGTTTTGTTTTACTTTTCTTTGAAAATTAGGTTTATTTTTTTCAAGTAATTACTTGTGACACATTTTGACATCACTTTGACATGATAGGAAGTTTTGAGGTTCCTCAGCAAACCTGAATTACAATATTAAATCAGTGAGAAGCAGAAAGATCTGTAGACATTTTCTATATTTGAGAATCTCAATGCCTGCTGAAATCCGGTCTACTCCTCTAAATGTCAATAGTAATGTTCGTTGTGGTAGCAGCAAGTGAGCAGAAAACGGAAAGCTCCTTTTAGTGCCTTGCCTAATTGCCAGTATCCTAGGAAAAAAAAAAAATAAATCTAGGCTTGGTTCTCATTTAACCCAAGTAGTACATGCTGCTCCATGTGGCACATTTTGTGCATGTTATTAGAGAACATGAAAATTAGTTTATTATTGTAATATAAAAATCTTCTAATAGATGTCTGATGAAAGTTCTCCTCCTGTCACCTGATGCTACCAGAACTCAGATTTGAATGAGATGATGTCTATGTTAGTACAAATACTGCAGCCCTGCAGCTCCTAAAGCAATGGTAAAAATGTATTTCACAGAAGTAAAATACTGCTAGGTATTTATTTGCTCCAGTTTAGGCACTGACACAGAACAAACAAACAAACAAAAATTAAATTACACAGAATTA
>JAAGNO010019456.1:89271-117709 GCA_033439905.1 Ceryle rudis
GTGTGATTATGTTGGTTTCTGTTTGCAAGTTTTGTGCCTTTAAGACATGAGATGGAGTAATTATTAATTCTCTGGAGAACTGACTGAGACTACTCCAAGAAGAAAGTAGTTGTGGGACCCCATGTGTGCCAACAGAAAAGCTCAGAGAAGAAAGGAGAGTCCTACAAAAAGCAAACAGCCAGGCCTCAGAGGAGATGGAAAGACTTCCTGAAGTCTAAAGGAACTGTAGAGAGCTCGCTACAGTTCCAAAGATGCATTCATTAAACCAAGGCAGGAAACAACAATTCACCTCAATGACATGACGGGCAGAAGGAAAGTTGATCAAAGTTCTGTTTATTTCTGTTTGTTCTGTTTATTTCTGCCTTAGTGACCTGAAGTTTTCTCTCCCTAAGAAATATTCTGATTTTTATTCTAACAAAATCTGACTATTTTCATTTATAACACAGTTATATATTTGGCTTCTTTGAGCAGCTCACTGTGACAAGAACGTCTAGGCAGATCCACCTCCAAACTTCAGAAAACGACTCTGGATTTCATCACAGCAGCTAGAGGGACCAGATCAAAGCTCTCTTTAGATCAACATCGCCTCTCTGCCAGAAGCCAGCAAACAATGTTGCAGAGATGTAGGAATGGGGCAAATAAAAGACTGATCCTACTTAGCCAGCAATGCAGAGCAATTCTCAGAAAACTACTTAGAAAGCTGAATAGCAACAGCTAATTCAGCGCTTAATATTGTGTGAATAATTAGAGCTGCTTTTCTTCATGTATGTTACTTTGCATTCATTATCACTGAACTTCATCTGTCCTTTACCTGCCCATTTGCCTGGTACTGTGAGAGTTTCTGCAATTCTTTACAGTCAGTTCTTCATGGTTTCCACTAGCCTGCACATCAGCAAACACTGCCATCATGCTGTTCGCCAGCAGGAATTTTCCAGATCAGCCATGATCAAAAAGATCATGCCCTGTTCAAAAAGAAAGTACAGAGCAATCCTTTCACCAGCGTATTTTTCTACTGGCAATCTTGCTTCACTGCAAAACTGATCTTCTGTTCCATTCCTTTAATAACCCATTCATCTGGAGGGAGTAAAAATGTCATCTCCTACTGACAGATTTTATCCACATGTCTATGCAATGTATTCTTTATTTATATTTTCAGCCCATTTGTCCTCTTGGTATTTTATTATCATCTCCCTTTCCTATGCTGCCAACATCAACTAAAGTTGGAAATCATGCACCATAATTAACAGCTCAGCTTGTTTCAGTTGGAACTCCTTGATAACTTGAGTCATCATCACATAGTTCCTTTGAGATGTTACTGTTCATTTTATCAGCTTAATTTAAAATCCCTTCTCCTGGCAAGTTAAATATGACACAGGTCCTCAGCCTTATCCTTTTATAGAAAGTCTTCTTAGGATCATAACAGGAAAGCTCTGTTTTTCTCAAATCCTCCTTTTCTGTCTTGACTGCACAGGATCCCTACTTAGCTCCCTGTTGGTGAAGCATTCAAGGATGCTTTTTTAGTAGTCTATCTTCAGCAAATGTTGCTCGAAATCTTTTGGAAACTGCCCTACTAAGGTTTACATTTATTTTGTCATAATTCATGGGGTTTTTTAACCTGTTTCCCCATCTGGACAAAAATCCTTTCAAAGGGCACCATTCCATTCCTTCATTCTCTGTGCAATACCACCTTCTGTGGGTTACTTTAAAATTTCTTTTAATAAGTAGCATGCATTTTCTGGAAGCAACTTTCCTTAAGATGTCTCAATGTTGTCTAAAAGGTTTTCCTCTGGTTAGTTATTCAATTTCTTCTTAAGAAACTTGCTCATTTTTACACAGGTTCTAGCAGAAATGTGATCTGAACCAAGACAAACTAAAAGGCTAAGACAGAGGGAGGCAGCATGTGTAGACCCCTCTTGAAGACCACAGCCATGCCCATTAAGCTTTTGGAAAAAAACCAGAAGCATTTATAATCCAAAGATGTAGAATTATTTATTACATTATTTTCAAGTCACAAGAGTTAACATTTCCTAATTCAGTGATACCAAAAATGGTTTAAACATAGAAGATTCATGAGCAGTGAGCACAGACTGAAAAATAAGCACACAGTATTTCAAGAATATGATGAACAGCAGCTGGAATGCCTGTACAAAATGGGGATCTTCCAAGGCTTCTGAAAATTTGGAAGTATCTAAGACATGTAAACAAACACATTTGTTAAATGCCTTCACTCAGTCAAGAAAATACTTCTATCCTAAGAAGAAAATTCCTCTTATAAATAGTACAGAATTTGAGACTCACAGGCCTTGAGTCTGTCTCATCATAACAGAAAGTACAAAATATATCTACCATCCCTGGTTCTCACAACCCTCTCTGCAAAAATCTCAACATCGTAGCATTTTCCCTTCTGTGTCCAATGTTTTCCAAGGAAAACTGAGAAAACTAAATGGCCAAGGGCTTATAAATCTCATGTACCAAGTTTTCTGATAGAAAACACCATCATCTCTTAAAAAGCGTGCAAATCTTTGTTCGTTAGGCTTGATCCAGAAAGGAGCACAATTCTTAGTAGCTCTGTTGCAAAGTAATCATCACATTTCATATTGTTTTGAAAAATGATTATGTCTCATCTAAACTGTCTGATAATAAAATCATAGAATTGTTCTGGTTGGAAGAGACCTTTAAGATCATCAAGTTCAACCATTAATCCAACATTGACGTGTCACCACTAAATCATGTCCCTCAGTGCCACATCTACATGTTTAAATCCCTCCAGGGATGGCAACTCCGGGACTTCCCTGGCCAGCCTGTTCCAGTGCTTTACAGCCCTTTCAGTGAAGAAACTTTTCCTAATACCCAATCTAAACCTCTCCTGACTGTTAAGCTGGCAATATGTTGTGTTGCTTAAACTTAACGCCGGATCCAGGACTTGGGAATTTTAACTGCTCAATCCTAGTTTTTGCAGTTTTCTCTTCAAGTTTTAAATAAAGAATCAGAGAATGTTAGGGATCGGAAGGGACCTCCGAAGGTCATTGAGTCCAAACTCCAAGTTCTGTAGAAAACCCACAACTCTTCCTTCTAGGGTAAGAGTATTCACCGTCAAACTGCAGTGCAATATCCCAGGGAACTGTGCAAAATCATACCTGCATTCCTGACTTGTATCTCACTACAGCTAGAATTTGTCTATGCCACCCATTTGGGAAGCACCCTGGAGGACTGGAGAGACTCATGGTATTCAGCAAATGTGAGTATTTATCACCCCTATGCTTAGGAGTACTGAAATAAAATGTAAAACTGTCTAGACAGCATACAGCAAAGAAAAAGAAGAAAAAATTCAAATATATATTGCCTGTACTAGCAGTCACAGAATGAATGAGCCAGCACTGCAGGCTACTGCAAAAAAAAAACCCACATCCTGTACTGTGTGAAGGGGAGTTTCATATGAAAAACACAAGGCATCAAAAGAAATACCGTGCATAATCTGGGGCATAATTGAAGGAAGAAAGACAAACTCACAAAGTATCCCGAAGAATGGAACAAAGCACAAGAGTGAGAAGAGCTTTAAAGACACATGATTAATGAGGAATAACTGAACATGCTAGAGTTGTTTCATCTATGAGAAAAAAAAAATATATTGCTGGACATGTCCTATGATAACTCCTCACTGCCTAAAAAGTTGCTGCCAAGCAGAAGAAGAATTAAATTTCCCCGTGTTTGTGAAAATTAAAAGAACAATAGGACAAAATAGAAATCTACTTTAAACTAAAGCACAGAATAATAACTCTGTAGCTTTTTTTTTTTTCGAGAATACATCTGTTTCCAAAGTAAAGGACAGGTAAAACAGATTTCAGGGAAAATGAGTCTATCGTTAAAGGCAGCTGTGTCCACACGGGGTTTATGGGAGGTTGAGGACTCCTTGCCACTGGAAATTTCCAATAACAGATTAGATTCCTCATGGTGAGGTGGCGGCATCAATAACTGATCAATCCCTGGAGTTCAAGGTGGATTAACAACTCCACAGACTCCTTGCAACCCTACATCCTCCTCTGATTTGCATCGTCACTTTTGTATTTGCAAGCCACACTATCCTCATTTTGCAAAAACCACACTGCACTGCTGCTTCTGACTTCACGTGATCAGGACACAAACTTTGTCAGTTTTCTTCATGTTTAAAATGTATCCACAACAATTTAATGATGCTTAAATCAAATAAAATAGGAATGCTTTTTTGGCCAATATTTATACTGCAGGTATTCCAAATAGTCTATGTACACAGGTCTGGTCTAGCACATTCTGATGATCAAGGGAGCTTCTGTGAAACACAGACATTAATATTTACAATAAAGAAGCAGACAAAGCACCTCCAGAAGTGAGAGACCTCATTTTATTTACTCTTTGTAAGAAAATGCTGTTATCTGGTTAACAGGTAAAAACAGGTAGAAACCCCCCCCATCAAATTCCTGTGAAATGAAAAGACAAAATGGAACATTTGCTCAGACTGTGCTCAAATGCACTGTGACTTGTTTCAGCACAGAAAGCAAACTGCATGAGTAAAACAAGATGTCCCATGGAAATTGCTCCTTTTACTCCAGCACGTTCTAGATGTTTCGGACGTACTTTCACTGTTTTTGCACAAATTAGAGGTTGCATAATACACACACACACACACATCCCAAACAAAAGAAGTTCCTAAGAAGCACCTTCTACAAAACCTTCCTCATGTGTCTGTGTTACAGGACAGTTAACATCCTAGGAGGTGTAATGAATGATGTTGCCTTCAGGAGTATTCCGTATTAACCAAACTGTTTTCCACTTAATTCAGAGGTAGTTACTGAAGGGCAAAGGCATTAAGCTACTGATAATAACTTTTAAAAACAAAGAACCCCCTTCGCACTGGCAGAAAAATCCTCCTGGGCAAAATATCCAGACATTTATTGCCATTCAAAGAGCCATGACTAGTTTGTACCCTTTACTAACAACAGCTACATCAACAGGAATTCTTTTTCACTGCTTTTATCCACCTCCAACATATCTACAGGCACACTTACAGTGCAAAGAAAAAAAAATCATAGCTGTCAAAAAATGGACTGTGAAAAGTGTGTGTTAAAGCATGCCTAGAACATTCCCCCCATTACAGAGCCTAGTCAACAAGAGGGTATCAAGCTAAGATGAGCTTCATTTCACCAGAACCCAGGTCACTTCAACTACTTACAAGGTCTCAGCACATACTAGGGACGTCCTCTTGGATACACTCGTCAGTGGATCCTAGTGCTGCTCCTCCTGATTCTGCTCTACAGGTATCAGTTCCAGATTGCTGGAACTCATGCTTCAAAAAACCATGACACTGCGTTCCCTGGCTTCGCTCTGAAGGTGACCCACAAATTAAAGATGCAGAGTTACTGTCAGAGAAAAGCATCCTGACAGGAGAGCTCCCAGAACTCCACCATGATGAAGCTATGGAGGCCATCCAGGTGGTCACACAACAGGGCACAGAAAACACATCCCAAAGCCAATCTGGAACTACACTTATGGACAGTCTTCCTGCTATTTCAGATGCCAGACTGACGCCAGATCCTCACCCAGTGTAAACCAGTGTGCTTCTGTGAATCAGGTTATATTAGCTGATGACCTGCCCCTGCTTGGCATTAAATAGGTCAGTCTTGTTCATCATCATCATTTGCATCTACTCCTGGAAAACTTTTACTATTTCATTTTGTCTAGTAAATAATTTAGAAATTTCCATCATCTGTCAATGAACCTTGTCAGTTTGCTCTTAAGGGTAACAGCATTAAGTCAGATCAAAAAGTCCATCCAGTCCACTATCTTATCTCTACCACTGCAAAGAGCAGGTATTAGGGAAAAGAAACAGCAACTGCAGAGCCACCTGGTACGTCCTTAAAGCTTCTGGAAATTCAACACCCTGAAGAGCTCCTAAATTATGCGTGGTGGACACATGAAATAATAGGTATTATTTGCTCGTGAATTTTAGACCCTTTGAAGACTATTTAACTATCCTTGTATGGAAAAGTGCTTCCTTTAGCCTCTTCTACAGTTGCTTGCAAATAAGTGCCGGAAGGCCAAAATTAAAAAAAATGAGTAATTGTTCCTTAATCATTCCTTCCTTCATTCCTGGTTTTAAATTTTGTCACCTTTCCTTTTGTTTTCCTTCTGAAGAGACTGTGTCTATTCAGTTTCCATCTGCACGGAAACACTAAGAATGCTTTTGATAATCCTTTTTCCCCCTTGTCTGTCTTCCACCAAGTTACAAATTTAATTTTTGAAGCAAGATGAGCAGAGATACATGAAAAAAATAAAGATATGACATGTTATGGGTTTATAAAGCAAGCAACTTCTCTATTTTTTCCTCTGATACGTTTTTTTTATTACTCTCATGAGGTCATCAGTAATTTATTCACAATAGCTCTAACCTCTGTTAGACATCTTCATAGATTAGATTAGCATGCCTAGCAGCATTTAGTCCTTTTGTGTCTCTGTCTATTCATTTGCTTTTAAAATCTGTCTAGTGACCACAATGATTAGTATTTCTCAAAATAAACCCATATAAACACTGGTATTATCAATTCTTTCACTGCTCACAGGTTTCCAGGTAGCAAAGCATATCCTTTCTATACAGGCACAACAATAAATTCACCATCTCTAACATACATATTTATTATGCTTTATTATCTACAGGCAATATCCTAAATATTCATTGTTTAAATTCAAAAGATTATTTCTAATTTTTCCTACTCAGCTGCACCTTACAAAGGTTATTTATGACCTATTTCAAAGAAATCCTTGAAAACCAGAAAGATATACCTGCCTCTGCTCCCATACCTCATACATCTTACCCATTTCCAGCTCTTAATTTTCAAAGAAAAAAAAAAAAGAAAAGAAAAAAAGAAAAGAGAAAAGAGAAAACACCACCAACTGCTTTAATCAACAAAAGCAAGCTATACGATTACAGTTAAGTTGCTTTTTCCACTCATCACTAGTACTAAGGCTTCACAAGTCAATCGTGATTTGTCAGCTCGTAGTACAATCCTCCCAGGGTTTGGTCAGACCGTATTGATCTGTTAAGCCGCAAGCACAAATTTTGCATGCAGCCTTCCTTGCAATTTAGCAGGGAAAAATCTGAATCCTTTGTACCACCTGCAGCACTCAGCCACACAAATCAATTTACTTCAGTTAACAAAGGGAAAGTGCTGTGTAAACACCACAGACCTGATTCAACTCAATTTGAAAGATCCCCCGAACGCCTCCAAAAACACTGCCTAAAAGTATCTACTTCACACAGAAAATAAATTCTCAAATTTAAAGACAATAGTTTGGAGTATTCAAAAATTAAAAAAACCAAACCGAAACAAAACAAAATAAAAAAACAAACAATCCAAAACAAACACACAACAAACCAAACCAAACAAACAAAAAAAATCAACCAACCAAAACAAAACAAAACAATCACCTCCACCAGAAGCTGGCGTGTCACTAACACGGCACAGAGCACTATTACTTGCCTCTACCACAAGTCACAAAAGATGCAGCTGGAATCCATGTCCTGCTTTGCAAAGCGCTCCACAGTGTGGAGAAGTTATCTTGCCCTGGGACACAAAAGCCTTGAATCCTTTTGAAAATTTAAAGGGCCTTGTTAGAAGTTAACAAGGACAAGAATTTTATCTCCAGCAGAGAAGCAAAGCTGCAGCCTTGTGTGCAGAGGCAGATGTACAAGTTTTATTATGGTGCAAGTATTATTGGTAGCTACAAGAAAGACTGGAATGGCTGTCCTTTGTAAATCTCATCTCTCACCGGTTTCCGAGGACAGTAATTACCAAAGTTTTGGAGAAAATAAGTGTTCCCTCATCTAGGACTAAGGATGAACCGGAAAATCTGAAATTTTGAGCACATTAGGTTCACAAAACAAATTAATTTAGAAGACATACTGAAAGCTGAAGCACACTAGTTTTTCCTGCAAGTTGTGATTCTGATCCCGTTTGTTAATTTATGCACACGGTGCACAATCACTGGCTGTTTGGAACTGGGGGCACAGCAGCTTTTTTAGAACCAGAACATCTTTAAGTTCAGACAGACACAGATTTATTCAGGATACTTTATTCAGCTTAAGTTCATCTCCCTTTTACATAGATTAAGTTTGAAACTAATTTCAGAATTTAAGATAGGACTCTGCTTTAGCTGATTGGAGTACAGATCCACAGGTCACATAGCTACCCCTTGTGTTTCAAGCCCATCAGGCAAAGAGTGGGAGTAACAGTAAAGTGGAGGGGAGGAGATACTTGCCTTATTCTTGAGGAGGTCAAAACTTTAACACCACTTGCTCTATCAGAATAACTGCATGTCTGCACATAAAAAGTTACCTAGTATTTAAGCTCCTGGATTTTCACAGTTAAATTTCCTGAGAAGCAACTATCAATTTGCAAACCAATACAGAAAATACTATATACCTAAAATTACTACTGCTCACACCACCATGCCATCTGCCACTAAAGGCAGCACCGCCTGCCCAGCCTCACAAGTAACTGCACTATTGCACCGCACAACAGAAAACGGATATGACTCATCTGAGCTAAATTCTTAACGTTTGACATGATGGCTGCTAATTGCTGCAAAACGAGATTAAACATGTCTGATAAGCAAGTCTGCATTTGGCTTTGTCAATGTAACTGCAGGTGGCCTGAGACAGCTATGATTTCATTCAGTCCAGTTTGACAGCAAAAAGAGCCTTGACTTACTGTTGCTTGGCACTCTCTGTATGAACGCACAAATGCTCAAAGTTTACTTCCAAAGGCAAACCATGCTTGCATAAGATTCCAGTACCAAAAGCTGCTTTTATTTTGCTACAGCACTTTTTCAGAATTACTGCAGTAGAATCTAGTACCCGACCACTGTTTAAGAGTTTTAAAAGCTTTTCTTCTGATTTGATGTTAAGGATCACAGATGTTGTTGTCTTCTTAACAGAAATGAGTCATATCTAAGTGTCATTGGTGTCATATCCATAACACCAATGATCAGAGCAGAAGCACATCTTATCTAACCAGCACCTCACAAACTCAGGAAGCCTGAGTTCTCTCCTCAGCTCCAGCTAGTCTGCTGTCAGATCTCTTTGGCAAGTCTCTTTACCCTCTATCCTTCTGATTTCACTATCCTTGAAACAGTGAGCTTGCTCTTTGTTCCCTCTATAAAGCACTACAGGATCTATAGATGAAATCCACAAGTAGACATATTACCCACAAATGGGAATGGCCAGCATCACAGCTGGTAGAAGCCACTTCAACATAAAACACTTGGAGCATTTGAAGTGTGGAATTTGGTGAATGTCCATATATAAATACCTCAGAATCAAGCTAGCACAGTGCCAAACTCCATGTTTAGGAGAAAAAAAAAAAAATACCGCTTCATTAGCAGTTTTTGAAACAGAATTAGCACCGTAGCTACAAATGACGTAATACATTTTAAGTGTCTTGCATAGCATCATATTTATGAGTAAGAACAAGGACCAAAAGAATAGGAATGCAGTCAAACAACTTACTTGAGCAAACAGACTATAAACTAATCCATCACCTACATTTCTCCAATCACAGCAGACAGCAAAAACTCAGGCTAGCTAGCCCACAACTGAGCCAAGGAAATTATACTAGAAGTAGCTTATGAATTCATCGATTCCAACCGGCTAGATCAGTGGTACATGAGAAATTTCAATGACTGGCATAGGTTAGTTGAGCCCAAATGGTTAAGAATGACTATCTGCATATTTAGCAGGTGATTTAGTTAATCTTCTATTTCTATTCCTTATGTATTGTATGTATGGGTAAAAATGTTTTCATTCCAAATAATTTCTGCAGTTCAATTAGTATTCCAAGTAGACTGGTACCAATTAACTAAAATAACTCAGTATGTAAGATCTAACAGCAAGATTCAACATAGGCTTCAAGCTCCATTCAAGCTGAAGTGATGAAATGGTAAGAGAACAGCCATTTATGCTAAAAATAGAAGTCTTTTTTTCCTACAGCAAATACTGATGTGAATAGGAAAGCTACACAGATGCAAGCCTTGAAATAAATGCCAGCAAAATAGATATTCATCTTTACACAAACTAAATAACCACCACAGCTGGTGAGAGCCGCATCTGTTTGCATTTGTACAGTATTAACACTTGAATTCGCATGCTTCAGCCTCTTCTTCAACTTCTAAAGAGGAGAAAGAGAATAATTTAGGATTAAGAAACATTTGAGACACTAAAAAAAAAAAATTTTTAAAAAATGGCAACAGCCACCACCTACTTCTACATTCATTTTGAGCAGAGTAACCACTCTTTTACTTTGACGAATACTGAGATTTGTCAAAAAATACGTGGCTACAAAGGCCAGTACATTAAACCATGAAACCTAGGAACCAATTTTGCCAGCATTGAACAAATAATTTACAACAGCATGAATCCAGATTAGGCTTCTGAAACTTCACCTGTTTCTTTCGCAATCAACCTTCTTTATTTTCCACACTGAAGGCTTTTCAGTGTAACTGCAGTAATGCAGAGCAGCTATATAATGCTGAAATTAATCACTGAAAAATACTGTATCTTTTACCAAAACAGGAACTGAGAAGTGCTCTCTCAGTTATGCCTTACAGTCGGACTGAAAGTCCAAATGTACCAAAATGGAAAAGAAAATTTTTACATCTTAGTCATGACTTTTTGAACGTTACATGCAGATGATACAAAGGAACTGATGATCCATGCTAAAAAATGATGCACAAACACTGTACTTGCAACCTAGTTCTGTAAGGTTGTTTTTTGGAAAGATTTCTTTTCAAGAGACCACACATATTATATTGTTTGCTTGACGACTACCAAGGCCTAAGACTTACAATAGCTACCCACTGCCTTTCATTCACTTTAAGGGCTCCAGGAAAGTCTGCAAATTTTGAAGCTAAGCCAGCTGCTGGAATTATGCATTCATAGATGAACTATCTTTAACCCACCTCCCTGAATAGGTATGGCACTGCAACTCTGCACATCCTCAGCTCTCAATGCAAACTTCAAATCTCTTCAAAGAAGCATACTTGTTGCACCTAAACTAGGAAACCAGTAAAGCCATGGTGATTGATTAAACATGCCCCAGACACCACTTCTGCATGAGGATCAAGTGGCCTGGAATGGTTTACATCCATCTTAAATTCTCTGAGCCTCAGATTGTTGCCTTTAGATGGGCCACTGGGAATGCTACTGAGACTGTACTAGTTGATCCAGGCCAAAAGCATGCCAGAAGTGGTGTCAACTTAAGAGCACAGGCAACTGAACTCTGGTATCCATGAACACCCTCATTTGCGAGCAGAGATGCAGTCAGAAGTTTGGGGTGGCAGAAACTTTGAACTTTCAGCTGGTGAAATTCCCAGAAGTTTTTCTTCCCAAGGCAGACCAAAACCCAAATGATATTTTCAAACCTTCCCATAAAATGAAGATTTCTGAAAAATGTCAGGCTGAGTGCACAAACAGCTGACAACACATGAAATACATTCCTTAGCCACCCTCACCGGAAGAGGAAAGGATATGAGGCAACACACAACAAGATAGGATCAAGAATAATGTGAAACCACACCTTTAGGCAATCTCAGTTCAGGTTGCTGCAGTCCTGGTTTTGGTCTGTCCTCTGGAACGCGTGCTCAGCTCAGAGAACTTACTCAACAGAAAGCTATCCAGAAAGAAATAAAGGGGTGAGTTAGCACTCAGGTCATCTTCCTAACCTACCTCATCACATAACTCTGAACACTGAAAGCAGCACCAGGGGGACGTGTTAGTTCAGTTTCTTCACCCACTTAAGGTGCCATGGGACTGCACCTCAGAGGGATACAATACACTCAGCTCTTCCAGAAGTCCTACTTACTGAGAGTAAGCACTTACTGAAATGGATTTTATGATCTTGTTACCCTATGCAACTGCAGCTAGAGAGAGGCAACAGTACAGGAGGATAATTCTCTTTTGTAATACTGATACACATATTGCAGTAACTGTCACCTTACTTGTATTTATTTACCAGCATTAAAGATATTTGAAAATATGCCATGTCAACTAGGCCATTTAGCATTGAAAGTCTGAAAAAGTTCTACTGCAAAAGTACAGCTAGAAAATTAATATGGCAGTAGCTCTAAATCAATAGTTCCAACTCATAATGGATAAGGAATAAAAAATTTGTTACGAACTGAATTAAATACTGAAGGCAGGTACCTGCCAGTTTGCCACCAGCCACAGGATACACTGAAATGCACTCAGGCTTGGGAAGTCTGCCTACAAGGAAATTTTTCCACTGGAGCTACTCTTAAAGTACTTGAACAGAGAAGAAATAAGAGACAAAATATCAGGTTGTCAACACACTGATCATTCAAAGCACAGACACTTCTGGGACACCGCAGAAACAGACCAAAGTGTAAAGCAGTTAAGCAACAAAAGGACTGGAAGTTTCCCCGTTACACACCCATCTGGCAGGGTTTGCTACAGAAGCTCTTGCTTTAGATTAGTCCATTTTCCTAGCACTTTTATTGCATTTTGGCCTTCTTGCATCAGCTGGAAAAGGGAGATCATGGATTCTGGTAACAGAATTACTGGCAAGAATCCTTATTTTCATGCTTCTTTTGTGGAACACTTTTAGAACGCATACTTTTAACACTTTCTCCATTTTCCTCAAAATTGTGAAACACAGCCAAATGTGTTGAGGTATTTAAATGAAGTTAAAATGACTTCACACTTAACGACCCCCACAAACTTCAAAAGAAATGCATCTGAGTAAAGCTTCAATACAAGCTCTTTGAGTGTGAGCTAAATCCAGCCCAGGAGACACTTGAAAACTCATCTGCAAACAGAGGGTTCTGAGACTGATCCAGAAAAAAACTGCTAGCACAGCTGGGCTGGGCTCCATCCTGTAGTCTCAACCCTGGACAACGCTGCCCATAAAGGCTCCAGCCTAGGAGAAGGTTTTTCCAGAACCAGCATACACCACCCATCCCCAGCTGTAGCCCAGGCCAGAGCGCCTCCTCCCTCATGCTGAGAGGTTGAGGAAGTACCTTCTCTCCAGCTACAGACCTGGACTCAGCAGTGCTACATGAATTTCAGACTTCGCCACTGGAGATGGCCTTCTATGGCTGTAGTAAGTCAGGGTACCCATGTGGTAGAAGAGGCAAAAAAAATAAAATCCTGCTTTGTACAGTAATGCTGTAACTGTACAGGATATTTTGGAAGTGCCACTCTTTCCTTGTTTTACCCTGCAATCTTTCCTATGTGCAACACTCATTATATCCAGAGTTGTTTGTTACTGCTGGTTAATAAACCAGGAGAAAAACCAAATTCAGTGACAACCCTGAAAGACAGAAAAGGAATAAAAAACTCCAGCACAAATGAAATTAAACTAGAACTACAAAGGTTTTGAGGTACACAGTCTCAACATAAAAAAAATAAGAAGTTATACTTCTCTCCTAAATAACCTGCACTCACAAAACAGTTGGGGAAGGTGGAGTCACCCAGGCTTCACAGTCTTGAAATGTAAACAACATACAACTGTTGAATTAGTCTGGGAAGTTTACCTCCTTAAATGAATGTTATTGTCATAAGCAAAGGAAATTGTTTTTGCAGAGTAGTCTGCATGATTTGTGAGGTCACTGAAAACCCCTGTGAAAGACTACCTCTTAAAGGACTCCAAGTATCATATGAAGTGTGTTTATTATTATATGAAGTAGCAGTGGACTTCAGCTCTGCAGAAAACAAAAACTGAAACTGACCTTAAGGAAAGAGAGAATATAAATAAACAGGACTTCAGTGTATTTACACAGGTAACAAACACTTCTTGTGAAAGTGATCGGGACAGCATCACTGAGCCTTTGGCAATTGCACCTCACCCAGGAATGGTGATGGGTGTTTGGAACTGACCAAATTCCGCTCCCAGAGAGATGTGGAATGATTCCCAGTTCTTTACACAAACTGCCTGGCAAAACTTTCTCATTTCCAACTGTGACCTGGAAGACAAGGTTACATTCAGGAGGCAAACAGCTTCTGCCCTTCTCCACAGATGCCACATGTCACTTCCACTGATGGCACGAGCTGCAATGATGCAGCACACAACCAAAAACCTGGCTTTCACCAGCATGCCATGTTATTGCCAGTGCGTGAAGCAGAACCAGTGGTCAGCACACATACATTCAAAGTTACTACGTCTTTTGATGAATCACCCATAAGGTTCCTAGAGGAAGGCTGAAAAACCTTAAGATACCACACTGAAAGGCAGTAATAAAACAATAAATTACAAAAATAGGGCATACATCTAGCATCTTTCCCCTCAGAGTTATT
Organism: Ceryle rudis; assembly: GCA_033439905.1. Taxonomy (NCBI): domain Eukaryota; kingdom Metazoa; phylum Chordata; class Aves; order Coraciiformes; family Cerylidae; genus Ceryle; species Ceryle rudis. The sequence goes on from JAAGNO010019456.1 coordinate 103,610, forward strand.
TTTCTAGAGGGAAAAAAACAGTACTGTCATGCTTTTAAATGCATGTGTAGCTGTAAAAATCGTACTGAAGGTGCAGAAGTGGAAGTAGGATCATTTCATTTTATGCGTGTGCCTCCATAAATTCCATGGTGGAATTAGATGAAAGACTTCATTACTGAGTCAACATAACTAGGTAAATTTATCCCAAGCACAAGTGCCTCACTTCAGAACCAGAAAGGAATTCCTACAGTGGTATAAGCACTTCTTTCCTCTTCGTACGTCACCGAGCCTTACCTATTCACACCCAGGGCCTTCTGTGCTACAGTCAGATGAGTGACTTGGGCACTCACACGCATTCCACATCACACTTCTGTCGGGAGCACTTAAGTCCATGGGAAGGTGCTGAAGAACTTTCAACTCTTGCTATTTAACCTTAATCTTTACACTTCACAGACTGCAGGTTTCAGTCCATAGTCCCTAGTAAGTCAGAAAGACTGTACTGAAGACAGCATTATACCTCTATCAGACAGGTACTATGTGAAGGGGAAGAAGAACAGCTAAAACTCTACAAAAGCTGTGGGTAACTTCTCTGTGAAGGTAGCACTGAAAAGCTATCTTCACCACTGAAAGCACCAGCTGCTTACTCACCAGAGTACACTCTCTGCAAGAGACATCCACTGATGCCATCAGCAAGTCCCAGAGCACTTCATTTACTTTATTACAGTAAGGGAGAAATGCAGAGGCAATTTTTCACAAGGGTATCTAGTTCCCAAATCTAAATGTATGTTTCTTGTGGGATTTAAAAGAATGCTGATTCCCACTGACTTCAAATGAGTCAGTCTGTGGGAAATCTTTAAGCCCCATGCTGCATCTAGATGCATCCCAAAGGTTATGAAAAAAGGCAGACATGATTTACAAGAGAATTCAACTCTGGCGTGCTGTTGTTAGTAGTTGATCAGCAGCTCTTCATAACTGAAAGAAGGATTATATCTGCTCCAGTCAAGGAATAATTTGGTCTCAGAGGAAGAAAAGTAATATACACTAAGCAGCAGCAGCCTGTGCTTGTGTGTCAGGCTCAGCCTGAGGTTCATTTTCTCTTCGAATACTAACAAGTACGAACTTCTCACAGAAATCTACCCATCACTGACTACCAGAAAATTCCCCAGTTGTCAAAACAGACTCTGGTATCACCTGTCACACGCACATTCTGCTGTACAGGATGACTTCGTGTTTCATAGGTCTATTCTAACAAATGCTGTGCGCCTGTATCATTGATAAGCCATACGAAGTGGGTGGTAGGAGACTACTCTGGACGGTGGATGTTCATGGAAAATCTAAAGCAGGGAGGCTACTATGAAAGATGGGAATCCTAGCAAGAGCTTCCATGTTATTAACCACAAATGTGCAAAATCCCTATCGTTGTTGAGCCACCAAGGTTCTTCTGGTTTCTTTAGGTATAACTTACAAATACAGCTTGCAGGTTACCTATGCATGCAAATACAGCAGTTTTAAGTAGGAACTGTTCCAAAAGGCTGGGGAAAATAAAGGAACAAGTTTTAAATGACCAGCACTACAGAATACACTTAAAACTCAGCTTTTCTCTACTGAGAGATGAAAATTAACTGCCATAAAACCAAAACGTTCACTTGCTCAGGGTTATTTAAGATTATTAAGGAAAATTCACTGAGGATAATGGTGCTAAATGATGTATTAAAGTCTTTTCTATTTTTTCACTCAATCCTTCAGGCTTTAACACATTTCTTTTTGTTGTCACTTGCTACATTTACAGCTTTTTGTATTGTGCTTCTTTACTTTAGAAAGCCACTAAAAGGGGAAGTCAAATTCTTATAATGGCTGCGGTAAATTCAGGAGTCATTTCTGTCTGACACATCCTGTTCAGAGCTACAGAAATGCAAACTGCAGAAAAGTCACTCACAGGCTTTCTTCTGTATTCCTCTCAAAGAGCATTTCTCGAGATCCATTCTGCCTCTTCTCCACTGGGGAATATACTTTCATGATGTCTGCTCATATGGATGCCTCAAAATGAGTTTTACATCTGTACTGTATTTTAAGAGACTTTAATTTCAGAACCCGCATTTCTCCCACCACTTCAAATACTATGCAGCACATAGTACTTGAAAACTAGCTCTAACACCCTGATGCACTTAACAGAGAAGGTGGCCTTTCAAGAGCTTGTAACTTCTAATAATCCAACAAAAGCCTGGGTGTGTGCTGTCTATCCAGGTGTCTCACTGGTATCACTGGGATATATAGTAAATAAGCACTGCAAGAGCATGCCCTTAATATTATTTACATTATAGAAGTGGCTGGAAATTCACAGTAGTCGCATGCTTCTGTGCCCAAAGCACCATGGCATGCCCATACTAGATGTTGTACAAGCCTCTCAACCTGGGGAGATTCTGAGGCATGACAGAGCTACAAACTGCTATGACAGGCCAGTGACTACGTTTGAAAGAGAACCAAGGTCTCGCAGCCTACATACATCCACTCCATCCATGCCCTCCATGCACCTGCTGTGCCTCTCCGGTGCCATACAGAAACTGATGATATACTTGTCTTCCAGTCACCTATTGACAAGTAGCCTGATGGAAATTGTGCATACAGTACCAATATTGGAATCTGGTTATAAAATTTACAGCTAGTCCAGCAATGGAAGTATTTGTGAATATGCTGTTAAAATCCCATAATTTCTTCCTAAATTCAGAAGTTCTCCACTAGCATTAACCATGAACATGCAAAAGAAACTTTATATCAGGATTCTATTTTTTTTTCCCAGATTCATCATCATCACGTTTGTTGTAGATGTAGATCACATTCGCATGCTTCGGAATGAAATACTGGTTTACATTGAAGATGTGCCATGCATTTGTTCTAGATTTCTAATGCTGCCTTGTAGTAGTGTCCAGAATCAATAGCCAGAGTCAAAAGGACTTTATAACCCACCCCATTTAAATGTTACAATATACACTATGCACTCAGACATCAGAACACCTTACATCCCTGACACGTCTATCTTGAGAGTATGCCTATAATCATCCACTGTATTCTGAACACCATCTGCATTATTAAATTACTTGCATTTCTTGCTCCAGCTCATCACTTGCAACATACTGCTGCTGAAATCCAAAGCTCTTTCAACACAAGTTCCACTGACAGTGATACTAAACTTTTTTTTTTTTTTTTCAGTAATTGCTCTTGACTCTTAAATTGGGCAAGGGTAATGCATCAGGATAATTTCTTTGGCTATGGTAATGAGAACTATGATTTGGAACGGGTTTTATCCAGTCATGATGCTACAGAAACAGTAGTGGTGATTCAGCAGCGCCTGTGGGAATGGGGGATGGGGGTGGCAAAAGAGTGAAATAAGTGATGGATGCAAGTGCTGCATAATCACAGAAAGCACGTGCAGTATTTCAAGTGTCTGACAAAACTGTGAAATTAAAAACATAATAGGAAGTAGAGAGCAAAAAGTGGTGAAAAACACCACTCATTGTCTCACTGAGAGGCAATGTAGAGCAGAATAAAGCTTGCAGGTACTCTCTCTCACATAGTGGTTGTTTTGCTTCTACGAACAGCTAATATGCTGGGAAGCATGCTGCTTTTTACCATGGAAAACATTTAAGTCAACTGCTAGAACCAAGAATGTCAGTTTCGAAAAGAACATTGAGTGTGCATTAGTGTGTCACAATCACAGAACTTCCAGTAAACTTATATAAATGGCATAAATCACTTCAAAGGAACCAATTCAGCATCACAGAATTTATCATATTTAGAGAAAAATAGGAAGAAACTACGAGAATGCAGCTGAGTCCTGGTACCGCTTTACTGCGTTTCTGTGCGGCTGTAAATATTTATAAATGCACAATCCACAAATGTTCTGTAAAGCACGAAGAAATAATTTAGGTGTAGAACACCTTCCAAGCAAAGTTCAGTTTCACACAAGTGACTGTACTGGCTCTCTGAAGATTCAGTTGGTTGGATGCCAAGATTCTCCCCAAGCATGCTGCACAATCTGTTTCTGAGCCCAGTAAACTGACGCTAACAATCTCTAGTCCAAGCCTGAATGAATTCGAAGAGCAACAAGCTGAATTCCAGAAACAAAGATAGGAAGCTAAACCTATTTTATTATCTCTTATTCAACTTTTTTTTTTTTTTTTTTTAATTTAATCAATCATTGCTGTTCTGGGGAATTATCTCATTAGCCCCACAGAACAGTGTTAGTACAAAATATTATCGTAAGGGCTGTTGATTCATGAAGAAAATTAAATTCCCCAGTAAAACAACATTGAAGTTACAATGAGAGATCTGTATGACAAGCACATCAGTCAGTCAAGCAGTTTAGCTTGAGAGCCATCCTAAAACAAGAGACTCTACAGATTAGAAAACTCAGATCCTGATCAGTCTCTGACTGATCCTTCTTGTCTTCTGTCAGACTCTCTGAGATTGCAGACAAAAGTCAGAATGCTTGATATTGTACTTTTGAGATATTACCATTGTTCCAATAAATTAACTGTTCATAATTTTACACAAAGTGGAGATGTTCTGTAGCTTAATCTTGCAAGGCAGACAAGCAGGAGATAGCACGTCTGAGGACACTAAACAAAGGAGCCCTCCATCCATGCTCTAGAAGTCAACACAAGTTTCTCCAAAAGAGGGTGTAAGGTACTTCAGAGAGAAACCTTATCAAAATTTGTCTCGTTAAGGTCTATCTCCCCCAAAACATGATCTTACTACATGAAAGAGCCCAGCTTTTACCTTTACAGTACCATACTCTACAAGCCATTCCAAAAACTTTTATTAGTTATCTTCATTTTGACACTTGCACGTGACTTCTTATGCTAGTCATCTGAACACTCACCCTGAACCTACCCCGCCCTTTAAAAATCAATACAATTTTAAAATAAATGCCAGATTGTAAATCAAATGAGACATTTCTTTAATCAACAAAACCCTGCCTAATCCTAAAAGCCTGTGTGAAGAAATTACCTTGACTTAGAGCACCTCCCTCCCATGAAGATCTGACCCAGATTACTGATTCAAGCTATTTTTTTCCTTTTACAGTGCTTTTACCTTTTTTTTTTCTTTTTCTAAAACACTCTGTTCAGCTAGTCCTCGATGCATTTGTGTTATACAGAATGACCATGAAAAGGTCTGCACAGAAAGCAAATCATCCTAATTTGAATTGCCTAAAAAAGGGAAAAAAAGAAAAAAAAAAAAAAAAAAAAAAGACTGCTTACCTAAACCAAAAACTCTAAGTACTCTACACTCATTTTATGGCTCAGTTTTCAAAATGAACTGAACAATTAAAGAGAAAGAAAAATCAACAGGACATGCAGATATGCTTATTATATTGTAGAGAAAATACAATTTAATTTCAAATATCAATGGTTATAGTAACTTTTAAACCACTATTCCTATCTACTTCACTGTAGAAAGGTTTCCATTCTATGTTGTGGCATGTCTCGAATTGCCTGACTCTTTAAACATTCCTCAACTGTTTAGAAATGAAGTTGAAATTAAGAGAGACCCGCAGTCCACCTGCAGCAGCTTAATAAAACCGGAGGAAAAAAAAAGCCACTCTTCTTCATGAAGGACAAAAGCTCTTGAGATAGCTGATCAAACCCAGATACACTGAGTTTTGCAAGAAATCAGACTAGATTCTCCTCTCCTCACCTTAAGACCTCTTTAAGTAGAGAAAAATGTGATAAACGGTAATATCTCTATTTTTGTCAGACACTTTCCCAACAGTTTCTAGGGCTGATTTGACGCTTGCTTTTCAAGGAGCAATTTTTTTTTTTTCTGAAATCAAGCCAGATTTAAACTGTGCAAGCAGAAATGCTAGAATAGCCTCATTCTTAGTATGGGGTGCTTGAATGGCCCAACTGAACATAGCTGAGACCTACTCACTTATCATATGGACTGCTAATTATGTCTCAGAATTTAAGGACCGTCAGTTGACAGAAGCTGGCAGAAGAAGATTATTAGTAGGCTAATCTACATTTAGAGCGGATGATGAGTATTTACATCTGAGATTAGATTTTATTTAATACTCCTTCAAGTTCCCTTTGAAGCAAAGAGGGCCATGAAGTGAACCTACATCAGAGATCAACAAGAGTTCAGACTGTATTTATACTGTCTTGCTTCTGCGTTGTATAAAAGGGAAGGCTTGACAATGGACAGGTAGGTAGCTTCCCTCCCTCCAAAAAAGATGTCACAGCTGATTTATATGCATTACAGGAGCTGAGAAGCTTTTTGTCTTATTTCATTCAAACACAGTTATAGACTTGATTTTCCAAACCTTCATGAAATTACATCATTCCTTACTCTTGTAACTTAATTGGCCTTTACGAGTCCAGTAAGACTTGGTACCTTGAAATAGACCGATTAACTATTACTTAACTTTAAAGTACTTTTACTGCTAAATTCTTATTTAACATTCAGTCATGCTGTACTATTTTCATACACTATAGTTTTTTTAATAATGCAGTGTGCAGACATGCTTTAGCAATATTACCGATACCATCTCCAATCACCGAAAGCAGACAGCAAGAAGACAGGACAAGAAGGGGCATAGGGAAGGACTTTAGGTCACCTACAACTGCTTTGCTCCACCACTTGGTTAAAGCAGTTAAGAAAAAAGAAAAAAAAAAAAAAAAAAAGCTGTGCAATAGTTACACCCTCCATGAGCATTTTGGTTTTGTTCCCTACACTGCTCCACATTTGCATTCTTCAGCTCACACAGCTTCTAATCTTTAATGCTATTCTGTTCCTGACCTGAGAGACCTTTTTTCACTAGCTTAAAGATTCTGCAGAACTAGTTCTCAAAAAATACTTACAGAGAGACAGTGCATCAAATACAAGAGTAATTAAAGAAACAAGTGTGAAATCTCACAGATCCTTCTAGACCTAAGTTCAGCCTCACAGTCAGCAGCACAACACAGTTTTGGGACTGCAGCTGCCTTATGACTCGTCAGCTCCAACAGTACATATGTGGAGCAGCCACAAACTTCTACATCCTGCTCTCTTCAAGTCCAGGAGCTGGATGTGATCGACTCTCCCACTTCTTTACATGCTTATAGGCTTCGTTACTAAAGCAAAGCGGCAAAGTATTTTTCCTGTTTTGCAATAGTTCGATTAAATTCCCATAGCCAAACAGTACTGAAAGAAAACATAATGTTTTCACATTTACAAAATTTGCTCAAAAGCCACTGAAATAAGCAAATTCTATTACATAACCGTGCAGTTATGTAGCACTATATGCCAGACGCCTACTGCCAGAATTAAAAGGGGCCCACTTCAAGTCAAGTCTCCCATTACAAGAAAAGCGTCCATGAACTACTGAGACTCCACCTATTGCACAGCTCAGAGTCTAAAAATTAACCAGTGTAAGAGGCACAAAAACATCACAGATAATTCAACTCCGTGAGCTTCGCTACGTGACAGCTTCCACAACAGGACCAAAAGACACTCTCAGGTTTTGCCTGCCCAAAGAGGTATCAGGGTGCCTGAAATGTGAAGTCTCTCTGTATGCGGAGAGTGTTGATAGGATCTACAATGAAGCTCTGTGGCCTTATTTCCACCTGTGGGGACAGCTCCTTTTGACTTCTGAGAATGTTAACTCTAAGGACACAGTTCTGCAAGAGGCACCAGGAATTCAGAATCGCCCACCTCACTGAACTGAAAGCAGCAGTCTACCAGGCAAAGCTGGCAGTTTCCAAGAGATGACAAAAACATTCATGTCTGTGCTGAAAAGTCTTCTGTGGGAACTGGCTACAATACTGCCAGGGTTTGGGTGTGTGTTTGTTTCTTTGGGTGGGTGGGTTTTTTTCTTTCTCTTCCCTCCTGCCCAGGAGAGGAGGAAACTACAGGATCAGCCAAAACTTTTTGTTTGCTTATTCTTTTTGCGTGTATTTCACGTATGCAAAAACCATACCATACAATAAGCTTAAAACCATAGGTGAGGTCAATTTCCTGCTTCCATTTTTCTAAAGGCAAATAAACATTGGTTCAGTACTACAGTTCTAGTTGTATGAAGTCTAGAAGTCTAGTAAGCAGGCTTTTATAGTCTACGTTCATGCCATGCATCTATCAATAAAATAAAAAAGTTTTATGTTACTGTTTTAAAAATGGGGCCAAGTAAATATCAACACACAACCTCGGGTCACCACACCTTCAAATCGCTGGGAATGCTGGCAAACCGAAATAAGAGGATGCTGCACAGGGTGTATTCTTGCCAGCTAACCAGATCGGTGCGTGTAGCTCTTTGTTCAAGCCCATCCATCATACATGTTTTATGCAACCAGTAACAGAAGCACAAACTTCCAAGCACAAACACACGGAGCGTCCCAGATACTGTGTCAGCAGAAAGAAATTGTCGAGCTGCAGGGCTGATGCCAAATCTGCTTTTCAAAGCTCCCGGGGCCTCGCAGCTCCTGCCTGTTTCAGCCAGATCCCAGCGCGTTAGTAAAAACTTGCACCCCTGCGCTGCGCTGGGAGACTGGGAGAAAACAGCCAGGTCATGCTTAACCCACAGGGAAAAATCACAAGTGCTGACAAGTGCTGATTCACAGCGCGCTTGCTGACATGGAGTTTCTTCTCCAAAACGCATTAGCAGTGGGGTCAAAAACAAGCTCTGACGCACTTTTGCCTCTCCGCGTAACCGCCGTGGCCGCACGAAGCCCGGGGGCAGCGGAGACTCACCGGGGCTCAGCCTCCGGAGAGCTCCCGCGGCCGGAGCTGACCCCGCAGCAAGGCAAGGCCACGCCTGCTCCCGCCGCCCCGCGGTGAACCCCGGGCGGCCCCGGGCAGGGAGGTGACGGCGAGCCCGGGCCGAGCCGCTCCCGTGGCAGCGATCCGCCCCGGCGGGTCGCTCTCACCTGCGTTGTAGAAGCGGTCCAGCACCGCCGTCTCGCCGAAGTCCAGTTTGCCGAAGTGCAGGGTCTCCAGCGCAGCCCCCACCACCTCGCACGCCTCCCGCAGGCTCTGCAGGGCGCCGCTCTCCGCCGCCAGCAGCGGCCCCTGGCTCCCCTCGTTAATCACGTAGGTGACGGCGGTGCGCCTGCTGCTACCCTTGGCCCGCGCCCCGATGCCCGGGCAAGCGGCGGCCCCGTCCTCAGCCCAGAGGCTTCCAGGCGGCGGCGCGGCCAAGTCCGGCAGGAGGCTGCGGGCGTCGGCCCCCTGCGCCCGCCTGCCCAGCACCTCGTCGCAGGGGGGGCCGCCGCCGGGAGGGCTGGGCACCGGCAAGCTGATAATCCCCTCACTGCTGTCACTCATCGCGGCGGAGAAGCAGCCGCCGCTGCCGCGGCGAGTCCTGGGCTCTGCTGCGCTGGCTGGGGTTAGGCGGATGCCATGCTGCGCCGCCCGCCCAAAACGGTCCCGCCGAGCTGCTGGAGGGGACAGGAGGCCGGGCTGAAGCGAGGGGCTCTCCCTCGGGCGCTAGCGAAGGCTGCCGGAGACGGGGAGACAAGCACAACCTCCTTCGGTGTCTGCCGCCGGCACCATGACGCGCCGCTCCCTTCTCCCCCGCACCTGCAGGGGCTACCCGGCGAACCGACACCGGCAGCCCGGTCTCCTCCTGCCGCCCCCGGGACCTCGCTCTTCCTCCCGGCCGGGCGAAATTCCCCGGCCGCGGGGAGGAACCACTTGTGGGATCGCTCTTCGGCTCCCCCGCTTCAGCCGCGCGACAGCTGCGGAACCACAGGCGGCGCGGGCTGAGGCGGCCCCACTGCCGGGCACCTCCCTCCGGCCCCGCCTCCGGGCAGAAATAACACGCACCAACACCCGCCGCTTGCCTTTGAGTGTTTGCACTGAGTTGAGAGCGGGGTTCGGGTTTAGTCGTAATTAGCCCTTGTTTCTACTATTATTACCGCTTAAACCTCCCTCTTTCTGTGGTCCCAAACGGCTTCCAGTCCCCTGAAGGGTTTGTGGCCGCTTTCAGTAGTACCGGCCTCACATTTCACAATTGCTGTGGCGGGAAACTGGAAAACTACTCCTGTATGTTGATTAAATAGGTCAGTTTCTCCCATTCACCTGGAATTTACCTGTCAAGAGCACTCGAACACTTGATAATTAGCAAAAAATATTTCTTCATGGAAAATGAAACTAGTTGGTATAACTATCATATACCCCAAATACGCTGAGTTTGTATGCCACCCTGTCGAGGAAGAGGAGAGTATCATAGAAACATAGAATTGTTAAGTTTGGAAAAGACCTCCAAGCTCATCAAGTCCAACCTTCTACCCAACACCTCCATGACCATGTCCCAAAGAGCCACATCCATCTGTTTTTTGAACACCTCCAGGGATGATGACTCCACCACCTACCTGGGCAGACCATTCCAGAGCCTGACTACTCTTTCAGTAAAGAAATTCTTCCTAGTATCTGATCTGAACTTCTTCTGGTGCAACTTGTGGCCATTTCCTCTTGTTCTGTCATTAGTTACGAGGGAGAAGAGGCCAACATAGGCCCCACTACAACCTCCTTTCAGGTAGCTGTAGAGAGCAATAAGGTTTTCTTTCAGCCTCCTCTTCTTAAGGCTAAATAGTCACAGCTCCCTCAGCCTCTCCTCAGAAGACAAGTTCTCCAATCACCATATTCATTGTCTTCCTCTGTACCCACTCCAGTACCTCAATGCCTTTCTTATACTGTGGTGCCCAAAACTGGACACAGTACTCGAGGTGCAGTCTCACCAGTGCTGAGTACAGGGGCACAATCACTTCCCTTCCTCCTGCTGGCCACACTATTCCTGATACAAGCCAAGATGCCATTGGCTTTCCTGGCCACCTGGGCACACTGCTGCCTTGTGTTCAGATGGCTGTCAACCAGCACTCCCCAGGTCCTTTTCTGCCAGGCAGCTTTCCAGCCACTCATCCCCAAGCCTGAAGCATTGACTTGGGTTGTTGTGACCGAAGTGTAGGACCCAGTATCTGGTCTTATTAAACCTCATACAATTGTCCTCAGCCCGTTGATCCAACCTGTCCAGATCTCTCTTCTACCCTCAAGCAGATCAACACTCCTGCTTAATTTCATGTCATCTGCGAATATACTGAGGGTGCACTCAATCCCCTCATCCAAATCATTGATAAAGATGTTAAACAGGACCAGCCCCAGCACTGAGCCCTGGGGAACACCACTTCTGACTGGTCACCAACTGGATTTAACTCTGTTTACCACAACTCTCCGGGCTCAGCCATCCAGATTTTAACCTTGTGAATACACTTGTCTAAGGCATGAGCTGCCAGCTTCTCCAGCAGAATGCTGTGGGGGACTGTGTCAAATGCTGTACTGAGGTCCAGGTATTCAACATCCACAGCTTTTCCCCCATCCACTAGGTGGGTCACCTGGCATAGAAGGAGAGTCAGGTTGATCAAACAGGACCTGCCCTTCATGAACCTATGTTGGCTGGGCCTGATCCCCTGGTTGTCCTGCACTTGCCATGTGAGCACACCCAAGATGAACCTTTGACATTTGAAATAATACATAATATAAAGGGAGAACACCTTGAACTTTCAGATTATTTGCAGGCCAAGAGTGAATCTCTGAAGAAATCAAACTGCGTTTGAAAAGGAAATTACGTTGAGACTTCTTCGGTCTGTTCTTGAGCAGAAATACTGTGAAATTGGATGATTAATTCAATTTATTAGAGGTTAGTATTAAATAGGTACGGGAGAAAAGAAGGAAAATCAGCGCTCTACATATTTATAGTTATGTTTATGTATCATATCACCAGGTCCATCCTGTTAAAATTAATCTCATTAAGACTAATCAACTTGTTGGCACAAAGCCTGCTCCTGTATCATTGTATTCCATTACTTCTGTAGACAGAGGATCAATTCTGGAGTAATTAGAAAAATTAGTCACTGCAGTACCTTCAGTAGCTCAGTTTGCTTTTGTGTTGAGCAGTCCCCTTTTTCGACGAGATATGCCTGGCATTTGCTTCTGCTGATAAGAAACGGGTAAATGGGGTGGGAAGATGACGAGCAAACTAAAGACTAATTTATAGGGAAAGGTTAATATTTGCTAATCTTCCAGATACAGTAGGTTATTGTTTCTTGCTACAGTCTGAATGGCAATCAGTGTTTTTCTAAATAATGTCATTTTCCACAAAATGCAGAATCCGTGATAATCCATTCAGCATTGCGGTTACATCACCTTACAGGAAGCAAGAACAATATGTCTCTGTTGTTCTCGAGAACAGCCCGTGTTTGTCAGATGCCGAAGGAAGTCTCAGACTGGAAGGAGACGGAAGCAGCATGCTATTCCACTTAGCATTACTGACTTGTGCGGCTTGCAGCATTACTAGTACCGTGCCTATTCCAAACTCAAGTTATTTTTTCTGTTGATATGGCTGGGAGTGAGGTTGGGCCCTAAACTGGGAAAAAAATAAATCAAAATGCTGTTGAATCTGGAATAACAAACACAAATCACTCATGGTTTTTTATGAAGTGAAAACATCTCTTTTAATCTGTTAACTCTCTGAAGTGAGTGATCAAACACTTCGGAGCTCTTGAGTTTTAATGTTTGATTAGGAGACAATATTTCCAAGGATTTTTTTTTTAAAGAAAAAAATACCTCATTTGTTATCAGGACTCTTACCTTGTTCACTAGTTTCTCAAGTGCTGTAAAATTAACATCTTTAGCACCAGATGGTTTGCATATAGTACGACTCAGTATCAGCCTTTTCCGTCTCTGTTTTTTCTGATGACAAAAACTTGTAACAAGCAGTTAGCTTTACAGTTGTTGAAATAACAACCCTCTCTTCATTATATGTTTCTACAGCTATGTATCATTAGCTTAATCATGATTGTAACTGAAACATCCAAGAATTTGCCAACTTTATTAGTTGCAAATATAAATGTATTTTTGATGAGTGACAGATGCCACAAGCTTGGTCTAGTTACTCAAATGAGCGTAAACAAAATCCGTGACCAAAACAGGTAGTTCCAATGTATCCCGATTTACAAAGATGAAATCTAAAACATGTGTGCACTTAACATAACTCTGCTCAAATTATATTTTTGCCGTACTATGGCCATCAGTGTCCAGCAGAGGGAGAAAAGTGGTCCTACACTCATCTGAATTTTGAGTTCTATTTATGGTACTGCTGATGGAATTGATAGACTGGACTAAAATGCATCATAACAGACACTGGGTTTAAAATGGATGCTAATTTCATCCATACTTTAAGGCACTCTTATTTAACTACAGGATAATATGTAGGAATGAGAGATTGGAGATGCACTGTAAACTCTTCACTGATAAGCAGGACAAAGTAGTTTGCAGGAGTAAAGTCCAGTGTGCTTCAATTATGGAAGTAAAAAAAAAAAAAAGTAAAGAAACTTGCAGATATGAAAATCCAAACGAGATATTGAAAGTACATAAACTAATGCAATTGCTGCAAGCTTTACACCAGAACTCTCACAAGCAGTAGACACGATTAGACTGAAATACAAAAAACTTGTTTGTAAAAATTATCCTAAGAAGTTAGAGTAAGTGTATCACTGTAGCAAATCAGAAATAGCCTTTATGTGCAATAGAAAGAGGGCAACATTTTGTTATGAGGCAGTCACCTACCAGTGTTTAAGAAGAGGTAAATCTATGACTACACTGAACTGATTTAAAGCAGTATTTAAGTACAAAGGGGCAGAGAAATAGAGACTGGTGGCCACTGTATTGATCATGAAACAGTAGTAACATGAGGATCCATTTACCAGATTATGGCATGGTACACATAAACGGCAGTCAGCAGAAACTAATGGAATGATGTGGATACGTTGCTGGGGATGGATATTTCATCAGGCTTGGAGCCTTTGCGTGAGCACGGTGAAGAATGTGCCACTTGAATGAAGCCACTTGTGAGCGTGGTGAAGAATGTGCACTGTTCTTGCTTCATATCCTTTTTCCACATAACTCCCCCATTTTTTTCTAAATGTCCTCAGCTAAATTCTCTTCTGTTCCAGCATCTTTCCCTCCTCTTGCTTCGTTTGTTCTTTTAAGCTTCCAGAAAAGCCTCTGTGCTAACTGCCTCTTCTTTCCAACTTCCACAACCCTCGGTTTCCCTGTATGAGGGGAGCCTTTTCCCTTTGCATTCATTCCTGCAAC
>JAAGNO010019459.1:0-40834 GCA_033439905.1 Ceryle rudis
CTCAGAGCCCCATCCAGCCTGGCCTTAAAAATCTCCAAGGATGGGGCTTCCACCACCTCTCTGGGCAACCTGTTCCACCCTCATGGTGAAGAAATTCTTCCTAATGTCTAAACTGAATTGCCCTATCTCTAGTTTTAATCCATTCCCTCTAGTAGCAGTCTACAGGGTGACTTCACGTGGCCACTTAGTAGGCACCATTCTCTAATTTAATCTGCTCTGTGCATTTTGCTCTTTACTTCCCACTCCCATTACCTGAGGCCCTCCCCTGAGAGCTTATGATGGTCTAGGTAGCACAGCATGGTGAAGAGTCCAGCGACAGAAGGCAGCAGGAGCCACTTCTCATCAGGAAGACTCCAGTGCAGACCAGCATCAGAAACTACAGCCTGACACCAAAGAAGAGTAAGGAGCCAAATTCATGCCCAGGAGAGATTCAGTTATTGAATGTATGAGGACCAGCTGTTTTAAGCAGAACCACTGCTCTCAGCAACCTAACACAAAAAGCAACCATGCTCTGCTTTTTATGATCCAGATTAAAGTCTTCCTTGCTCATCAGTTACCTGCTGTCCTCAACGGGAGAGAGTTCAGGGCCAAAACTAGCAGCCTTGACAACAAATAATAATGTTCCTGGCAGCAGAGGGCTTTCTGTAACCAGTTCAATAAATGTTCATTCACTTTCTTGAATTTAGTGGGAAGCTCTTGCAGAATGACATAATCCTCAGGATTTTTTTCATTGCTTGTTGTTGTCACAGCATGCAGCTTGCACTAGTTTTGCTTGGCTGAATTTATATCATTACGACTTAGACCTTTTCTTGCTGGTTTTAAAATTTTTAATCAATCATGGCTATAGTGTCAGAGCACTGTCCATCTTTGTGAGTGTCTCTTTCTAAGTAGATGTGATTTGATTTTGTATGATCCATTTTTGAGTTGTTGGACTTTTCTGTCTCAAACTGCAATAACAGTCTAGTTTGTCTGTTTGTGTTTATCAGGGAACTTTTTAACCCTTTGGCATTGTGAGTCCTTGTCTCCTCAGCCTTTCATTAGTCACAAATGTATATTTATTTTCTCCTTCCCCTTCATCCCTCAGGTAAAAAAAAAAATCTTGCTGATATTTTACTTCCTTTACATTACACTTTCATAATTAGTGTCCTCTGCCAAAACTGACTGAAAGGTGCTGAACTGTCAAATGCATCAGAACTGGTCACTACCAAACAGAAAATTACTGTCGGATTGTTTTTACACTCCTGAGCAATCACTGCTTGCAGATATAGAGCAAGTGCTGCTTAAAATTTCTTCCCAGAGCCTTCTATACACCTAGTGGATATGTATAAACTTTCAAGCTCCTTGGGCTCAGCTATAAGATCTGATTTTATATAGAAGTATATTAACTCTATTTTCCTCTTGATTTGTGTGGGAAAGATTCCTAAGTATAAAAGGCAGAAAGAAAGCTGAAGTACATTCTGGTCAGGTCACAAATGGGTGAAGGGACAGCCCAGAGCCCAGCGCATTGGTATGAAGTGCAGTAACCCCACAATCTATTCATAGCCAAGGAGTTATATCTTGGGTGGTACTCACTGGGTTCCTTTTTTCTTTTGGCTTCTCCTGTTTTGTTTCCATTTTTTTGTGTGCCCCAGAACACACAGCAAAGATTTACTTTTTTTTTTTTTTTTTCTGAAGACATAGCTCTAACGCCTTCTGCATAAAAGAAGCTGTATTTCTACAGAGCATGCTACTTCCAGGGTGGTATCCATCTGCCCACATTTAGACATCTGCAATGCAGATGTCCTCCTCTGAGCAGTGTCTAGATTCCCATTACAGTCAATCGAGAGGAAAAAGCACTTCCATGGCTTGGTTCATTTTTCAGTGTTTGACACAGATCACTCCAGCTTTGCTGTTTGGAAAGCTAAACTCCTCCAAGGCAAAATTCCCAATGTCACAGAGCCCATTAAAAATCTTGTACCGGTGACATCAAAAATGAGATAGTAACACTGCACTATGCAGACATGCACTCCCTTTTTTGCCACATCAACAAAAAGAACAAAGCAATTTAAAAGTCACCAGCATAAAATATCCCCAAAAGACTGTAGAAGACATATCTTCTGAGAACTATTGTCTCTTGTACCTACACACACTGATGGTCCATTGATGCTTAAGCTTGAATAATTACTTTGTTCATTGGATTTGCAGCTCCTTAGGTTTTAGTGGAAAAGACTGGGAGAAGTGTTAAAATGGCAGCTGCTTGTGGGTACTGCATCACTTCTGTTTGTTCTTCAGCTTCTGTTTCAGTGTCCACCTGTACCACCCTAACCCTAAATGACAAACCTCCATTCCAAGAACCCATGAACAACTCAGGAGACATCTTGGCCCATTCATACAGCCTTGATAAGAAAAATACACATTTTCTCAGTGTAGTCACTCTATTTCTAATAAAGATTCCTTTTCATATGATATTACAAGGGTGAATGTCCAAAAGGTAAACGTAAGCACACAGAAATACAGAACTTACATTTTAGCATTGTGCAATCTACTATGTTATACTAGGGTGTTAAAAATATTCTAGAGCCCCAAATCAAAGTAATCTGTTTCTATGTTTCTAATCTGCAACTAAGCAGCTAATTATAAAGAGTTTATTATAAAAATACAATTTTTTCTGCCACTCCTTTTACCAATGGTGAGCAGAAAAATTTTCTTTCTTTTTTTTTTTTTTGTGTGTGTGTCTCTGTTTTAGTTTCTTTCTTTCCTTCTTTCTTTGATTTGCTTTGGCTTCTTTTGCATCCATATGTTAAAACTCATGATCTTTTTAACAAAAGTGCATTTTATGTGCTGAAGAAAGCAATGGAAAGCAGAAATTTTAACAGGACATATTTATTTTGTCTTTTTGACTTAGCAGTAGAGATTTAATTGGTTTGGCTTCACTTGTCATTCAATTCCTGCATATCTTTTGATCACATCTTTGTTGTGAAACATTTACCAGCAGGAAGCAACTTCAAATATCTGAATACTCAGTTTACTGCAACACAGTAGATATCCATCCAGCTGCAGAAACATACATATACATGCATATATTCACAGATGGACAGATATTTTACCTCTTATGCTACTTTCTTAGGGTTTTTTTCAGCATTCTTTCTTTTGTTCATGGTAGAGATTATAAAATCTCAAAATAGAAATGACTAACTGAAAGTAACAATAAAGGATATACAGATGATTCTCACTTAAATAGAGTTCAAAATGCTTTCTTTATATCAGAATTCTAGTAATGTCTCTATTTTTCAAGACATAACTTGAGCTGGTCAGGCAACAGTGAACCTTAAAATAGTGCTGTTCTGATCCGCTTCCACCCATCAGCTTCAATTCCAACATGAATCTACCAGGACCTACCTCAAGAGCTATTAGCACTAGAAATTAATGCTGTACAAGATCTAAAAACTTGAAATCATAAAATTATAGAATGGTTTGGGTTGGAAAGGACCTTTAAGGGTCATCTAGTCCAACCCACCTGAAGCGAGCAGGGATCTTTAACTAGATCAAGTTGCTCAGAGCCCCATCATGCCTGAGCTTGAATGTCTCCAGGGATGAGGCCTCCACCACCTCCCTGGGCAACCTTTTCCAGAGTTCATGTCTTCGAAATGATATTATTTTTTGACCAGTTTTTATGAGCTGTTAAATTCATATTATAGTTGGCATAGAAAAGAAAGACAGAAATCAAAATACTGTGACTTTGAAGGTCATTTCGTTGTTCGATGAAAAGGTTAGAAATATTTCAAAATAATTTTTCCAGACCTTCTAGACCGTTCTTAAGACAGTAAACATTTCAAGCTCTGGATTTCTTCAGAGTTCATTCAGAACTACCAGTGAAAAACAACAATGAACAAGATCACTGGCTACTATAAACTGCTATTGCCTTATCCAAGGATTCACCTCAGAGTGACTTACTATGGAATGAACCTGCTGAAAAAAATTTCCACACATTTAGCACAAAAGTGATAGATGGAAGAATGGTTTTGTATGTACAAGACTTCCTCAATTGTTAGAAGTTTTGGGAAAAATACTCAAGAATAGATTGTATAATTGCAGAATATGTGAATAGCCTCTCAGCAAGAAGTCGTGTTGCTCCCTCCCTGCTGTTGACCAGTCTAGGTAGGGGCCACCACCCTACCAAGAGGCTCCATTGATGGCACCAGTTCTTGAGACTGGTCCAACAAGTCTCACTGACTGCCCAATCACTCTTCAGGGTAGCTGTGCTTCTCCATGTGGATTCTGTGCCATGCTCGCCCTGCCATACACTTGCATTTTACCCAGGATAAACCAGCCTCACCAACTGAGGACCACTTCATTTCCATTTCAACCTGAAGCAGCCCTACAAGGAACCAACCTACCCTGCTGAGTGACCAGACCTGGGTGGAAACCTTGTCTCTCCCTCATGCTTAAACTGGACAACGTACAGCCAGGAAGGCAAAGTGGTTTTGTTCAGATAAACACCCAAAAAGGAAAATCTTGATTATGATTCATTCATTGAACAGTTTATTTTAATAGAGTTTTTAGCAGCTGTGCCCATTTAAATTCCCTATTAAAAATATGAATCAGGGCACTCAGAATTCTTTCAGTGTTCATTTTTAACAGAATGCAAAAAATAAAATCTATAGATACTGTTGCTAGGAACAGAACTGACATTTATCTAGATTCTTTTATTGATGCTTCAGTATTTGCGTGCCAACTGCAACTATTTATAAAGGGAATCCATCTCCCTCTGTGAATATATCAAAAAACTAAGGCATTTACAATGATATTTTTGACAAATTGAGAGGTTTGTATTCAGCTTTCCAGATATTGTTTTCTTCTCTTTTCTTTCACTTATTGCCTTAACAGTCAAAGCCATGAGTGGCCATTGAGTTCATGGGACTTTGAGTTTGGTCCTTGTTGTTCATATTCCAAAGGAGATTTAATTGAAGCTAAATATATATTTGTCATAGGGAAAATAAGTGAGGACCATAAGCTGCTTTGTTATCTCTCTTGGAACAGTTTTCTAAAGCATAAATTTTCAAAAATTCTTAAGACCACTCCAAAATTTTTGCAAAAAAAAGAAATGAGAGTTGGCCAAGATACTAGAAGAGTTTGTGTTTCACGGTTGGGGAACAGAGCAAGCACACAGACATTCAAAGTCACTGGCTGGTAGCTCTGTTTTGGGAGGTTGGGGGTTGTTTTAAAAGCACCAGTCAACTGCAAAGGTCACTTTCCATTCTTTGGAGGTAACAAACACACATAAATTGGATCTGCAGTGTTTGCCTTTAAAGGGACCCCAACGAGCACAGTTGTTAAGAGCCAACCATATTATGGAGCCAGATTGAATTTTGTTTAGAAGGCTAAGACAGCTGGAGTGGATGGAGACAAATTCTAGAGACACAAAAGCTAGCTTCATGAAACTATATGGTGAGCACAGGATCAGGTGCATCTTTCCTGTGTGCATACCTGTGAGATTGTCACCGTGCCGACATGAGTGCGACTGACTCACTGAGTGACGCTAATGAGCCACGGGGAGGGGAGAGAGGAAGACAACATGTTTCCCCTTCCCTTATTCCCTTCTGGCACATATTACTGGCAAGACAGTCTGATTTGGCAAGATGGGTATGTTTTAATAAAACATGGCTTTTTTTCAGTCTCTTTCAATCTTGAACGTATTTAATGAGACAAAAAAGAAATCTGAACCTATAACAAAATAAAAGTAGATACTCAAATATCACTCTTTCTAAAAGAGCATAAAATGCAAAATGGACTTCATTTTATAATTTATTCAGGGAAGTTTACGGTTACGTATTTCTAAAAATCATTCATATCAAAGGAGGTACCATTCTAAAAATATCTTCCTCATTTATCAATCAATCAGGCGATATCTCACTTTACTCAAATCACCAGAACACATTACACTTTGTTGATTAGATGAATTATGGCCTTTCTCAATAAGGTTTATACCTGTCTCTGTATGTATGTTTGGCTCTGGATTATTCACGAAACGAAGGAAAAAAAACCAAATCTCTTAGTGCATCTTAGGGAAACTGTCTTTTCCTTCAATTTCAACTTGCATCAAAAAACATTTGCAAAAAATATTGCATGCAATGGATTCTTCCAGTTCTGAGAGTAAAGTGGTGATGTGATCAGTAAATTTTGTGGTCCAGCCCTTTTAATACACATAGACCGGCAAAATTCTATTTCCCTAAATGTGATAGAATCAAAAAATAGCGTAACTTTGTTTATTCATACCTTTGTGTCTCTCTCATTCATGATGTAACCACCAATTCCTTCTCTTTTTTTTTTTTTTTTGCTAAAATTATGGTAACTGCATTTCTCTGATTGCATCCGATTTTCTTTCTCTGAAAGTACCTGTTGCTTCTCTCTACTGTATATCTCAAATACCATAAAAAAGGCTTTCACTCTCTTCCCTCTGGAACTGTTTTGGACTGGAAAAAGTTAGTGTTACTATTTCCTTTTCTCGTTGTCTCAAGTACCTTCTCTATCAAGTATTCTCAAAAAGTTCTTTATAATTTAAAAATAAACCAGGAGAGATATTCAAACACCACCCAGGAGTAGGGCTGGCATCTCTGTAACTACAGATGCAAAAAACTTGGGACATTTAATCGTTAAGACATCACTGACTGGGAAGCCTGCCACCAACATCCACACTTGATGCACATACATTGTCTTTTGGCTCTCTACAGCTATGCCCATCTGCTTCAGTGGCATGATGCCCGCTTATCAGCTTGTTGGACACTTTCAGTAGCAGAGGTGCCAAATAAAGGTTTTACATGGGTAGCCTGTATAACCCTGAAAGTGTCATTTCTTTTCTAGGAAGAAATGATAGAGATGAGGTACTAATAGACTATGTTTTTGTGGGGGTTTTTTTTTGCACTCGCTGAAGATGGGTTTTGCCAAAACCATTTTTACATCTCTTTTACAAAGAAAGACATGGTACTGGTAGTCAAAGGGAAAGAAAGTAGTATCTACAGATAAGACACTGATGAACAAAGCCATTATGAGACAAATTTCAGAGAGGGTGGCAGGTTTGGAGTATAGTTTAACTACTGTGCACTCTATCCCACTAATTCAAAGGACAAAAGAACCCCAAAAGTACAACTTCATTTTATACATTTTTAAACAAGGAAAGCTTTGCAAATTCAGGAATTGGATCACGCTGAGAGGAATTGTAATAGATTATTATATGGCAACATATAGCTTAGATGGGCTAAATAACCCTGTTTTGTCTTACAGAGATGTCCCACGGAAATGTAACACACTTCCCCCCGCATTTTGTATCACTGAGTGGTTTACCCAATCTTTTAATTAGAGAAATACATTATTTTAAAAGTGTTTTTCCCTCATTGCATGAGTCAGGGTCATAGACTTTCATGGAGACCATAAGTGCATCAGAATTAACAACTAAAATGGATGAAAATTTGATCTACATACAACAGTAAAGGAAGAGGTTGCAGCTATTTGGAATATGAACCTTTAATCCCAGAGTAGTCCCTAGTAAAGGCATCACATTATTTATTTAGGTATAAAAAACATCTGTCATTTTCACAATCTCCAGAGGAATTTAATAGAAAAAGGTTCGTGGAAATATTACTTATTGCCTATGATGACACAAACAAAAATCTGTACAAAATACTGATTATGAGGTGAAAGCAGCTAAAGTAGTTCTGGCAAGAAACATTTACAACTTCAGAAGAGTATTTTCTACAACAAACATGATTAACCTAAGACCTAAAGGCTGGGGACTTGATGACAAAAAAACCACTGTCTGGAGTACAGTTTTCCAGTGTTCTTGGGAATCCATCATTACAATATGAGGTTATGTAGAAAATCAAGTTTAAATATAGCTATAGTTCTGTTTGGATGTATCACCTGAAAGCAACCATTGCTCAGCATAGATATTGTTTCAAGCTAAG
The DNA here is from genome assembly GCA_033439905.1 of Ceryle rudis. NCBI lineage: Eukaryota > Metazoa > Chordata > Aves > Coraciiformes > Cerylidae > Ceryle > Ceryle rudis. The sequence continues at coordinate 7,941 of JAAGNO010019459.1, forward strand.
GCTAGACCACATATTCTTTTTATTGCAGCCCTAACTCAGCAAATTGGAATCTAAGGAGATTATTTAACCTTTAAACAAATCTTTAAAAGATTTTTTGACAATTACATGGTGAGGGAATTAAACTGACTTGTAAACTGTAAGATGCATATGAATTTGTCATATATCCTTAATTCAATCAAGAGAAGGACCCTGGAGTCCTGGTGGACAATAAGTTATCCATGGGACAGCAATGTGGCCAGGAAGGCCAATGGTATCCTGGGGGGCATAAAAAAGAGTGTGTCCAGCAGATCAAGGGAGGTTCTCCTCCCTTTCTGTTCTGTACTAGTGAGACCACGTCTGGACACATATCTGCGTCCAGTCCTGGTGTCCCCATTTCAAGAGGGACACGGAAATACTGGAGAGAGTCCAACAGAAAGCTACAAAGATGATTAAGGGACTGGAACACCTCTCTTATGAGGAAAGGCTGAGAGACCTAGGGATTTTTAGTCTGGAGAAGAGAAGACAGAGAGGGGATCTATATTAAGGTTTACAAATATCTGTAGGGTGGGTGTCAAGTAGAAGGCGACAGGGTCTTTTTGGTGTTGCCTTGTGATAGGACAAGGGGTAATGGTCACAAACTGGAACACAGGAAGTTCCACCTCAACATGAGGACGAACTTTCCTGTGAGGGTGATGGAGGCCTGGAAAAGGCTGCCCAGAGAGATTGTGGAGTCTCCTCTAGAGACCTTCAAAACCTACCTGTACGTGTTCCTGTGTGGCCTGCCCTGGGTGATCCTGCTCTGGCAGGGGTGTTGGACTCAATGATTTCCAGAGGTCCCTTCCAACTCCCACCATTCTATGATTCTATGATAATTACAGCATAATTTCTGTTATAACAACATTAGAAGATATAGCAAATACAGTCAAGAAACCCAATGGTACGACTATAAGATCCAGAAGCTGCCCTGAAATATGTTTACACAATTTCGCTTTGCTTTGAGAGGGGTGTTGGGAGAAATTATTTTCAAGGGTTCCTCGAATCCAGCTTTAACTCTGACTCGTTGATCCTTACAGATCTTTCTTGGCATTATGGCCCTATGCACACCCATTCTTTTCACAAACAATGTTGCACAGACCTTTTCCCAACACTTTTCTGAAAAATAAAAAAAAATCAGGCTGTTGAAAGAATGATAGCTCACAAATTGTAAGGAAGTAAAAAGGTCAACGGTGAGGGAAAAAACAGCTGATATTTGAAATGGAGTGGGAATATATCCAGATGTCAAGATGGCATTTTATGACATTAGTAATGAAAGTCATGGTAGCTCCCACATTGTGGCAGAAAAGCCATGTGACTTTTATTGCTGCAACCTAGCTTGCCATGCAAAATCTGAGCACCACTGAGACAAGAAGCTTTGCCAGTGCCCCCAGGATTGCCACATCAGAGAGACTGTGATGACAGTTATATGACAGGAGACAACAGCATGACAGACTGATAACTTTGCTTGGAAAGGCAGCCAGTTTTTGAAAAGACTGGACTGAATTATTCCAAATTCTGTAAGGTATAATGAAAATTGAATAGGTTTCTCCCACTCTCCAATTCAATTTCAAAGTGCCAGATCAAGTGCATATTCATCCTGGTATGTGGAAATAAGAACTAAAACACCTAGTAGGAAAATATTGTCTTTCTTTAGTTACTGTTGCCTTGAGATTAACAGGATAACTTTGTGACCATATCAAAAAAAACCCCCCTGTAACTATGTAAGCTAAAGTTCATGCTTATATTTCATGCTTGAATTAAATTAGAATATGCTGCTGGCCTGACTGCTTAGATCTTTCAAAAATAATTTCCTATCCAAGCACAATAATGCATTTCATGGAGTAAAAAAAAACCAACCAAAACCAAAACAAACAAAAACCAGTACTTCCAAGCATCCAAGGGAAATGTAAGTAAAGTACTGGAAAATTAAGAAAACTGAGAATGAGAAGTTACCCGGGTTTGTTTAAATCAACATCCAATTCTTTTTCATGTGTCACAGCAGAGGTTCACTGGATGCTACTGTTTGACATTTCTTTTTACTTGCATCACCCAGTGCAGCCTTGTGCTTTATTTACTGAATATCATCCACATTCTGTTGTTTGTTGGATTTTCTTGAGATAGCTGACTTACTGCAGCTTCTAAGTACATCTTAAGCATGGATTACCTTCCTGAAACCCTGTCTGGGCAGGGCAATAGTTATTAGTCCCATGTTAGAGATGAGAAATTTCTGCTGCAAATGAGTCTGCGGCACCAAAGGCAACCACATTATTCATTACCAGTAAGAGAAACTCATGTTGTGCACTAATAAGGAGATGCTCACTTTGATCACCCAATTAAAGACTGTAGCATAATTCAAAAACACAGGTGGCTAAATGAAGGTCACAGAGACAGCCTCAGTTCTGGAACTTTCTCAGTCTTGGATACTGCATTTGCGGTTTTAATAGACTCTTGTTCCAGTGCATGTAGAACTGTCTGTGTAGGTATGCACAACTGGGCTTATACTGTGGATAGTGGGTGCTACACAGTCAGGTAGCCACATTTAGTAACGTGTGATGATCAGTGTCCTCCACCTGAGCTGATGATAGCAGGACAATAATCTCTTTTAGCTCCCAGATAAGGCTACTGTTAAGAATAGGTATAAATACTTTATCCTTTTTAAAGGAAACTTTGGTAATAAAAAGAATCCCTAAAACACTGTAACAGAGACATGTTGATCTATACATGAGCCATTAAAGATACTCAGCCTCTCAGAACAGACCTGTGCCAGTCAAAGCCAAAAAATCGTAGGAGGCAACACCCCACCAGACACAATTATATGGGTTAGAGGCTTCTGCACTCTGCCCTCCTTCCTTTCCCTGCAGTGAACAATGGCTTCCATCCTCTCTTCCACTTGGCTGGTGCAAAGAAAGGATGGTCTCTCTTGTTCTCCATCCTGCGCAGGTGCCAGTTGCCCAAGCCAGGAGAGGCACAGGCAGAGTGAGGGTCCATGCAGCCCCCAGGGTTGATCCGTCTGTTCAGCAGGAGCAGAGCCTGCTCCCTCAGCACCGTGGCTCAGTTGTGGGATGGACTGATGAACACTGGCTCTCTTACATAGAGTTTGCTGCCATTCCCTTATTTGAAATCACTGCCCATTCAAACGAAGCCAGATGAATCTGCAGTGGGGACAAATGACAGCCTGAAATGATGCCCTGTGGCATCTCTTCTTTCTTTCAATGTCAGATGTCACACTGACATTGCAAAAAAAGGAATTATTAGAATACATTAGAGTAATGCCTATTAAAAAAAAAAAAAAAGATTTTTTTTATTCCCTTGATCTAGTTGATCAGAAAGGCTGAGTTGCTTTAACTGTAAAATAATAAATAAACTTAGGAAAAACTTTAGTTTGAAGGTCTTAACTGTAGCCCACTAATGAAAGCAGTTAAATATCAAGGTCCTGTAATGGAAAATGCTAGACAGCTTTATCTGTAAACACTTATTGCCAAACCTGACTATCATTATGGAAATCATTAAATAGATCCAGTCATTTCTTTTTCTCAATCCACCTTTAGAACTTCAGATTGAGTAAATGCACTGGTGGGACTTCAGTAATATTCAGCAGATATGTCCCCATTCTTTGACAATACTTCAGAAGAAACAGAGTCCCATTGAAAAGCTCTGCTGTTCTGTCTACAAGAAATTTCAGTGGATTACCCAAATCTTGCTGCTTTCTGCTGGTCATCTCTCCTCATTGCTATAAATTCTTTTGGACTCATTCCTTCATTACAGATATCCCATAGCAGCAGTAATACAGAGAACAAACAGGAGAATTTCCAAAGCAAGGAGGGTGAGGAAGATAGGAATAGTAATACTGCAAAGAGAGTTAGTGAAAACTCTCAAAACAGAAAGGAGTGAGTGAAGGGTTAAGTAAATAAGGTAATGTTCAAATACATAAGCCACAAGAGGTCATTGGAGACTATGATGATATCTTTAAGGCATAAAATGGTAATTTCACTGACAGAAGAAAAAGATAGTTCTAAAATGTAGACGGGACCTGTGCCTCACATTAGCACTTGGGAACAAAAGCCAGAAAGATAAGTATAAAACTACAAGAAAAAAAAATTAAAAAAAAAAAGAAGAAAAAATGCCAGACTATCATTATCAGGTCAGTAGTGGTCAGCAAGACATTAGAGTTGGAGGATTATGAAAACTTCCATGGCGGTTGGATTCTGTCCCTGAACACTAATGAAATGGTAAGAAAGATAAAAGAACACTTAGCTTGTGTTTCCAATCTCTTAAAGCAGGACCACACTTCCATAGAAAAGCGGTGGAGTAACTGCAAAGCAGATCGGCATTAAAATGAAAAGATGTAAATCTACAACGCCCATACAATTGTCACATAGATCTAGTTACAAAATTAGAAAAGCAACTCTGCCCCATCAGGCAGAATTGGTCCAAAGGAATCGGTCTTGGCTTAGCAGTATCAACCTGGTTTCATCTGGGGCCTTATGCAAATGCTCATTGTGTTAACTGGGTTGAGGAGTAGAAGGCAAACCTAGGAAGAAGGGAATCCTTAGATATCTTTGTCCTTTCCCATTGCTGGACACTTGCTTGTCTCATCCAACCTGAGACCACATTTGAGACCACAGGATAGTGTACCCCGCTCCTCTGCCCAGCTCCAACATTTGCAGTGTCTTTGGCTGAATTAATTCTGTGGCAACCTTGTCTGCTCTCAGTTTAAGTAAGAATCTATTGTAATGATGGCATTTCCACAGCACTCATTTTAGAACAAAATGTTTCAGAAAGCAGATGAAGCAGGCTGCTGTGCAGCTGGGATATCTAACTAACTTTCCCTGTTTACCCCAGAGCTCTTCTAAGTGTGCCGATGCTTTTGCCTGCTGAAGGTGTATTAGGAAGCAGTGAAGTGGATCTTTTTTTAGTTAACCCATGGGATATTCTTATAGAACATTCAAACTAATAAGTGGCAAGTCTTATAAAAGGTCTCAAGTGCAGATTGCAGAGGTGATCCCCTAACTCTCACCGAAAAGAAGCCAGCGGCCGGTCTGTACAATTGTTTTGATTCAGCAGGGATTTTTGTCTTAATACCTTATTTTGTTGTGGAAACTGAAAGACCACTATTTATAAACTTGCAGAAATTAAGCCTTAAAAAGCCTGCAGTACAACACTATTATTGACTAAAGAAACATAAGGAAACATCTGTCTAACTACAGGAAAGCCCTGAATCTTTAAGAAACGTATTAGTCCCCTAAATTCTTGACTCTGGCATGAACTGCACTGTTCCAAATCCTTCCTTAAAATGATCTGTAGACAGCATGAATAAATCACTGCTATGACAGATTGGGTGAGAATATCTGTTTGGTATGGAAAGTCTGCAGCTCCTTCCCATATGCCTTTTGATACCCAGCCTATTGCAAACCTTGTGGGTTTAACACAGCAGTAAACAAATCATAGGAAGTCAGTGTAAGGAGACAATGTGCTGTCCAGCAAATTCAAACCCTTTTGTATGATTACTTTGCTTCCTTCACTCTTTATATGTCAGAAAGCAAGTAAGAAATGGACCCTGAACTGGATATCTAAAGTATAGCATGTCTGGTACACAGAGATGTAATTAACAGAATGCTCTAAGAGTTGGTGTTATGGCTATTTTTTCCCTGTTTTATATTAATTCTTAGGAATTAGAAAGCAGAAAAGAAGTCTCAGGCTCATCTAGTTTCACAACTGGAAGATACCAAGATTACTCTCCAGATAGCTCTATTTTTTAAAGATATATCACAAGGGTTGTGGCACCTCCCTGGACAAACAGTTATTAAGGAACAGTTCTATGAAAATCAATCTTATTTGGAAACAGCCATGACATCCATTGTACTTCTAAATGGTAATTTATCAAGAAGATTGTTCAGGAAGAGAGAAAACCTTCACAAACAATGCAGAGTAGACCTGCTCTAACCCTTTCAGTAACAGATACCTAACAGGAACCTCTTATGCGATATAAATAACACTTCTTTCTGACTCTTGCTCTGAAGATCAATTGGGAAAGATGTATGTAAAACATCAGTTGTCTGTTTAAAATGCACTTGGTTAAGGTTAACTACCCTCTATCTGGATAAGACCATTCTTATTGCAGGATAAATGCTAAGGAAGGCAACTTATGGAGGGACAAGAATCTTATGCAGTAGTGTCTAGTTCTGAAGATTTCAAATCAGTGCTTAAAAGTCTAAGGTAAAACAAAGAAAAAAAAATGTGCTGCATAGAAAAGTGATGATACAAAAGAACGTGTTGGAGAATTGATCCCAGTGTAAAAAAATACATTTCTATTCATGCTTGTTTCATATTATCCTCAAGTGGGAGAGATGCACAAGCAATTTAGATGCCCCCAGAGAAAAAGCGATGCTATTTTACTCAAAGAGCTCTGCTATGATGACATTTTAATCTGTGATCAGTGTTTTCTAGCCAGAAGAATAAACTTCAAAATGTTAATAAATTCTAAATGTGCATACGGCATGTCAAGAATAAAAGGAGAAAAGCAGAGTTCTGTCTTTCTAATAAAAAAGAAAGATTTTTTGCCCCACTGTTCAAATAAAGTTTCATTTTTATTCTTAATGGAAATGTTTGAGACCTGGAAGAGGAAAATATATGTAATTATATCTACATGGCTGCTGTCAGATCATCAGTATAAATGTTACTTCGTTACTATGTTACTTCTTTTCCAGTTAATGCTATAAAAAAAAAAAAAGAATAAAAAAGAAAAAAAAAAAAAGAATTTTAGATACTATTATGAACTTCCTATTCCAATGTTATTTATAAGGATCTTTCTGGTTTAAATCAGATTCATTTTGAATGATGCAATGTAAACAGTGCAAATATACCCATCAAGTAATCCAAACATCGTCTGATCAGGCAGTAAAATTCAAATATCAGCCTCATACCATTTCTGTCCAAGGCTGACTTTAAAACTGAACTCACTCTAATTTTTTTGATTCTGTTGTCAGACATATTGTTGAAATATTCTTTTTTAGCTTGTTTCTAGCTTTGCTCTACTCCAAGAACAGCTTTACACTTGTCAGTTGCTTTTGGCATACTTAGAGATTTCCCAATAGTGTGAGATTTCCTGTCTTGTGTTGCTATCCTGAGAAAGATCAGGTAAGTAGTCTTCAATGTTTTCCTTGGCAGAATAACTGCTTTTTTTGTTACTTTATTTCTTTCTGGTTTTTTTTTTTTTTCTTCTTCTTTTTCTTCTTTTTTTTTTTCCCCCTGAATATCTGCTTATTTTCTTTTTGCAATTTCCTTACCAAAAATCTATACTGTTATCTTTAAACTCCTGCTTCTTTGTGGCCAAGTGTCTGAGAAGCTTTGATGCCTTTATTGACTCATTTGTGAGCACAAGAATCATAAAAAACATTGCCATATCTTCTAACAGATTCCACAAATTAGAAAGAAAAAACCCAAACAAACAACCTCTGCATCATCTTATCTTACTTCTTGGCAGAAATTTTTAAACCCTTTTCTAAAACCAGCAAAGGTTATTGATCTGAAAGAATTTTTGAAAAGCATTAAAATGTTTGCAGTTATTTCAGCTGCAACACTTGTTGCTCCAGTGTTAGCTCAGGACCAGAGAACTTCAGTTCATAACGTCTGTGCTGTTCCTAGAGTATAAAGCTCTAAACCAAATCATAAATTCATAAATTATTGAGATCTATGTTGCAAAAATTCTGCTATAATTACCTTTGAAAGTAAAACTGGATAACTGCACAGTCAACTCCATCATGTTGGTTTATTTCCCCACACGTTTGTCCTTTTCCTTTCACTTCTCAGTATTGTCACATATTGGCTGACCTTCCATGGTCACTTTAACTGGCTTCAGAACCAGCTCTTTGTGTATCTATGATGACTGGTTCTACCTTCATAACAGAAACGTTGCTGTTTCTCACCACCCACGTAAGCAGCCACTTGTCTTAACTTCTTATCCCTCAGTATTTTCCCCCTTAACACCCAAATGTGTTAATAATTAAACCTGACTCACAGTTCACTGGTTTCAAGGGCTAAAAATTAGAGACACAACGCTACCATTTAGCATGACTCCCCAGAAAAGTTCTCATTTGTTAATGACCTATACTGGACTTGCTGCAGAACCTGTTTACTAATGTTTACACTGTGCATACCATACGTTACTCCTTCATGTCCATTTGTGTTTCCCTGTTAGCAAGCTCCACACAGTGCAAAATGTGACAGTACGTTTGCATTGACAGTACATTTGCAATGTGGTAAGTGGAAAAATATTAAGCTGGCACTGAAAACATTTAACCAGCACACTCAGGAATTTCACAATGGATTCTAAATCCAGGCCCAAACCTATGAAGATTTAAGGATGACAAATCAAAGTTTTCTCTTCTGTGACAGGATCAATCAACTTAACTTCAGTTAACAACAATACAACAGGCACAAACATGAACATAGGAGGTTCCATTTAAACATGAGGACGAACTTCTTTACTTTGAGGTTGAAGGAGTGAGTGCTGGAACAGGCTGCCCAGAAAGGTGGTGGAGTCTCCAACTCTGGAGACTTCAAAACCCACCTGCACATGTTCCTGTGCAAGCTTCTCTATATGAACCTGCCTTGGCAGAAGGGTTGGACTAGAATATTTCCAGAGATCCCTTCCAGCCCCTATCATTGATTCTATGTAATAAATGAAGGAATCCTGGAGTTGTCATCAGGTAATTTCTATTGCATGGGCAGAAATCCTCTCCATTTCTTTGAGATCTGTTGTTCTAAACTAGCATGATTAATTTAATCCTTAATTGAAAATACATATAAAAATATGTGAAAAACTTCAAGCAAAGTCCACTAGACTCCATAGAACTTAAGGACTCATGAAGTATGAGATACCTGGCTGAACAAAATTCAATGTTAAATGTAATCCTATTCAAGAATGCACTTTGAGTTTCGGTTTTATTAAATGTAGTGGGTACCTAACAGACAGTACCCATCAAAGCTGAATTTCCATACCAGTGCGTGCAGTGATGTTAAGAAATCTGCTCTTTATAAACAATAGATTAAGAAAATGAAAAAAAGAAGTAATAATAAAAAATTAAAGAAGTTAAAAAAATTTCCTAAAGTAGATTATGCTAAAAGATGTTACCTTTATATCTATAAACGTATTTCTAGAAATACAACCTCTTTTTCTTAGTTTTAAAATACTAATAATGGAAAATATTTGTAAGGCACTCAGAAACTGCAGTAGTGAGTTTTGATTAATTTTCTAATGCTACTAAACTGCCTCTTTCCATGAGAATTAAACCCATGTCATAAAACCAAAAAGCAAGATGTCAATTAAATTCTGCATCTGTAATATCATGATATTTTTGAAAGGGAGGAAGGTGTTGACAAAATAGATACTCATTATTTTCAGTCTCTAATACTTTTAGAGTTATGCTGCTGATTTGTTGCTGCTGTTGTTACTTCTTTTAATTTACCGTGAGGAAAAAAGCATCCTATTAGTGCTACTTTCAGCCCTTAACACCGAATTCTTAGCTGGTGCCTTCAGTGAAATTCCACTGAAAGCAATAGCTTCTCACATATTTACACAAGGGCTGTAATCCAGACAAGGATTTTAAATCCTCACATCTGCTGGCCTGTGATAACTGTGTGATCATTTTGTGGTTTTCTGTATCTGATACAGGCTAGACATTTAATAACTTGTATGGCATCTAACATGTCATCTTGTTAGAAAAGAAGACAGTGCTGAAAAAAACACGAAAACACTTATCTGCGAGCTCTTATTTTAAGTTAATCAATAAACTCTTCCATAATAATTGTATCCTGGCAGCATTCAAACTGCAGACACCAGTCAAACAGAGCCACAGTGATCCCTCTCTGTTCTCCAGGCAAATGAAATAAAACTTCAGAAGGACTCTCCAACCTTAATAATTACTTAATAAGCCTGATTTATGGCCACTGCATGTCCCTGCCATAAAACACAGGAAGTGTCTCCTCAGTTCAGCTTTACAGTTGAGTTTATCACTGCGAACGCTACGTTCTCCTCTCCTTTTTAACTTTTCCATTCAGCATACAATCTTATCTCACCATAGCTGCGTTTTTATACTGTTTAGTACAATAGAGCACATTCTTGGTTAGCTCTTAGAAATTACTGTAACAAAAGTGATTAATAATGATATTAACAGCAGGAGCCTTTCAGACCATGAATTTTACTGGGTGATAATTCAAATCCCAGCATTCTGCCAAGAAAGCTTAGTTAAATTAAAAGGTGTGAAATTAGTCTGCAATTTTCCAGAGAACATATAATTTATTACTTGCATAAGCAGGTGATAATGCTCAGAAATGCATTTTCAAAACTGCAAATGCATAGAAATAAAATTTTGTAAACTGGACCTTTTTATTTCACAATTAATCAAAAGATATTTATGTGAATACATTATTACTCAAAAGTTTTACTCCAACATCATGCAAGACAATTCCTTGATGCAGTGAGTACTCCAAGTCCAAGTTTAAATGTAGTACTTTGATCTTCTGTTTGGTTTTGGTGAAGACAGTAAATATTTCTGTTGTTTCGACTGCTTCATAAATCATATGGAATTATATGTGTGTATGGCTGCTTTAATTACCTGAGCAATCAATATAGTGAACTAAGAATATTACACATGTATGTAGGTTTTGCATTCAACTTCAGCAAATATTCAAATGTACATGATTATAATCCTGGAATGTTTTTGTCTCTCAGCCTTGAAGTTTCATGCTTCTGCAGGTCATTTGTAAGAATACTGCCAGAAAGAGAAGACAGAGGGAGCAATGGAATTTCATTTGCTATATTTTATAAATGTCTTCCAAAGTGTTTGTACAAACTTAATCAGATATGTTTATTTGGTAAGATGTCTTCAAAATTCCTGTTGCAAGTGCACATCCTCCATAGATCTGAAGTGGGAAGTCATCTTTCTGCTTATGAGGCTTAGAAAGCTCAGCAGGGAAAAACCCTTTCATGTTGTAGATTTGCATTTAAGTTTGATTTAATTCAAAAAAAAAAGAAGTTGATTTTGCTGTCCTGCTTTAGATCTACATCAAATTCCAATGGAAATCCTCTTTTCAGTCAATGATATTGTGGATCAGAATTTATAGTCACAATTCCCCAAACATGTTCACACTTTATACCTAAGGAGTCTTGCTGAGTTCAGTGTTTTACTGATACGTAAAAAGTTAAAACATGCACATAGGTGTATATAGGATTGGTTCCTTAGTTGTCTGAATATCTCTGTTCACTTTAGCAAGTTTCTCCTGGCTCCACAGAGCTGTCTATGCACAGAAAATCAAAGAATAGGTAGTTCAACTACTTTAATGAATGAGTGAAATGAAAACCTTCTAATTAGATCTTGTGTTACCATCAACATTCGTCTTTTTTACCCTTAACATTCTTACTCCCTTTTCACAATATTTACAATACTTGCTGAACACTGTACAAAGTAAAGAAGTAGTGATATTCTGTACCCATTTTTGTTTTCAAAGGCATCCATAAACATTTAAAGGAAAATTTAGCAATGAATATCCACTTATGCTTTGCATTCTGTGGGCTTATTTTTTTTATTAGAATCAAACTGAGGTTATATATAATTTAGTTACAGCAAAACTGTTCTCCTTTGGTAAAAGCTGAGGCAAATTTTTGGACAAGTGTTTATTCTGGAACAACACATAGAATTACAGAAATGCAAGGGAAAAATTAGTTGGAGAAGAATTTTTTAGAAGTAGCTAGCCAAAATACAGATATTTATTGTTTAAGATACAGTTTATTCCCTGATTAGCAAAAGGAATAAACAAGAATTTCAATTACAACTATTATGCATTATGTATATTAAAAGCTTTCCATTTGCACTGGTGACATCCACAGCATGCACACAATTATTGACTAGAAGCTTTTCATGAGGAATGGATTAATAGCTTTTCTCCCTCTGGTAGATATAAATGTTTCATCTATAGCTCAGGAAAACTTCAAATAGTTAAAACTGTTAACAATATCATTTTCCTTTCTTCTACCATGCTACTCCTCCCAGAAGTTTTACAGCAGGAAAGCCTTACAAAGGTGGAAATCAGTTTTCACCGCTGTATAGCAGTGCATTCGTTATGTGCCTCGACTTTCTAAATGTCCCCTTGTCATATGGACTTCTTGTTCTTGGTGCATCTAATTAGAAGTATAATTGAAAGCAGTGTAGTCTAGCTTCAAAAGGAGGCATATTAAGATGATTCAGCACGGTTGTATTATCCAGATCTTTACCCAGCCTGCTCTAATTCTGTCCTTAAAGCCATGGGAGAAACCCACTTTTCACAAGAGGTGAAACAAATCGCAAACACTTAGAATAGTTTGAAAAGAGTTTTTACTTTTGGTATAAAAGATCAAAAACAAGTACTGTGAATCCTTGGAGGTTTTCAAGACTCAACTGGAGCAACCTGATATGAATTCAGTGTTGACCATGCTTTGAGCAAGAGGTTGGACTAGAGACCTCCTGAGGTCCCTTCCAACCACGTCTGCATAATTCTATACTATATTTGCCTTATTATGGCATCATGATGTCATCTGTATGTTGTAGTACACGTGCCCATGTTCCCATTTCCTTCTACTGGTTGTTTTCTTTTGTAAATGTGTGCTGGTTTTGGCTGGGATGGTTTATTTTCTTACAGTAGTATGGGGCTATGTTTTGGATTTGTGCTGAAAAAAGTGTTGATAACACAGGGATGTTCTAGGTATTGCTGAGCAGAGCTCACACAGCATCAAGGCTTTTTTTGTTTCTTACATCACTCCACTAGCGTGTAGGCTGGGGGTGCACAAGAAGTTGGGAAGGGACACAGCAGCGACAGATGACCCCAACTGACCAAAGGGATATTCCATACCATATGTTGTTATGCTCAGCATATAAATCTGGAGGAAAAAGAATGAAGGGGGAAGGACATTCGGAGTGATGGCATTTGTTTTCCCCAGTAACCGTTATGTGTAACGAAGTCTGATACGGTCGAACAACTGCCTGCCAATGGACAGAAGTGAATGAATTCCTTGCTTTGCTTTGCTTGCATAGGAGGCTTTTGCTTTACCTATTAAACTGTCTTTATCTAAACCCACAAGTTTTCTCACTTTTACCCTCCCAGTTCACTCCCTCATCCCACTGTGGGGGAGTGAGCAGCTGCATAGTACTTAGTCACTGGCTAGAGTTAAACAAAATGTTTTCTACAGAAAGTGGTCACAGTCTCCTCTCATCTCTTTCTCCCCAGTAAAATAAAAGCCTTTAACACACATCTATTGAGCTGTAGGAAACCTCCAAATGACTGTCCTAGAAGAATGCAGCTGTTTAAATGAAGTGTTGACTGTGAACTAATTCTGTAACTCTGTTGAAAGTGGCACCCATCGGCTAAACTGGTATTAAGCACGAAATGTAGCTTTTGATTATTTTTTTTCAAAAAAATTATTGGACCTTGACCAATACAGCAATTAAAGGCATTCTGTTAAGGGGAAAAAAAGTCTGAAACCATGCCTCTCTCCTAAGGTGTATTGAAGGACCTTCTGAGTTCACCCAATTTTAAGGAAACAGGCTTATTTGGCTCAGAGAAATTAAAATGGAGATGCAATGCTAGTATTGCTTTACTACTTTGTGCTGTTGGCTAAGAAAATAGCATGTCTTGCCTGTGCTAGACTGAGAAGCTGACCAGTCTTTGACTGGGCACCGGACTTTTGAAAATTGGCATAAACAAAAAGCATTCTACTAAAACACCAATTCCCCAAAATCCCTTTGCTTTTCATATTTAATTTCTCAAGTAAAAGTTCATAATTATAAATGTTTCCTAATAACTGAGTAGAAGTAGTTCAGAGAAATGAAACAAAACTATGCACAAGCATATTTCATGAATATTCCTGTCTGGCTTAACACAGCTGTCATCGACATTCAGCACTCGCCACTCACCGTGGAGCTTCAAATAGATTACATGAAATAGATGGAGAGACAGATGATAGATTATTCATTGAGAGTCAACCCCTACAGGGAGAGGGCTTACATTTCTCTGATTTTTGTACTCCCTCATGATAAAGGTTACACTGTAAAGAAATGCAAACTGTCCTCCCATTCAAGTAATAGCAGGGTCTGACTGTGACTACTTTGATAGATTTAAATGAGATGGGAAGCATTAGATAATATAGTTACCTAGTCTAAGACCTCACTGAAAAATAACGAAACCCAAAACAGCAGAAAATCCCCCACAGGATCCTTACAAAGATACCAAGAAAAAAAAAAAACAACCCTTTCCCCTTATGTAAAATTAGATTTGATGTTTCAGATTTGTTTTCAAAGTGTATTGGAGAAAAAAAAAATGCATAACACTTAAAAAAGTTAATAACTAAACAGAAGTCATCGAGAACAGACAATAGCTTTATAATACAGCACCAGCACAGGTTGTGTGGGAGCAATTCAGAGTCTATAGAACCTTAAATCTTATTCCCTCATATCTCAGACGAACAGTCACTAATGTATCAAGTTATTCTGCTTCCACCTACCACCTTCCCACATAGCTAGATTTGAAATATCTTGGTAGAAAGTAATTCATTGTCAAAGTAAATATATTTCCACATCAAATTTAAATTGTAATAAATTTAGGCTTCTAGCAATAGCAACAAACCAGTTTGAGAAATGACAGTGAATGTGAGCTACTTTGTTTTCTTCACGAGGTAAACTCATGGCTGATTTGGTAAAGTCATTCCCAGCTTGAAGCACTTCTAGCTCAACTTGGATTTCACAGAGAGGCTAATGTGAGCAAATGCTAATCAACAATGTTAATAAATGCCAGTTTCTGTGAAAATGGGCATTACTGGTAGTGAAACCAAATTGTCAAATTAAACTAAATATGAATAGTTGCCAGGTATTAAAGTTATTAGACAACTGAGGTTTTTTGCAAGCACAGAAACATACTGAAATATTTTGTCATTCAAATAACAAGAAAATACTTTAGTCCTGTTGGGATCTCACTCAAAAATAGTCAGTTCAACGTACTGTTCTTTAATGCACCCTTAACTACCTGGGAGTCTGTGACTGAAGCACTCCGGATCTCTCATCACTAAGCCAACATTTTGAAGTTCATCTCATCAGCATAGTTTTAATGGTCTGAGGAATATGTAAAGGTGAAATGTAGGGAATCTAGTGGTTTTCCTGGAATATATATGTATAAGACTATATCGAGATGTGGAACTGGAATCAGTCAGGTTCAACATTCACACTATCCTGACTAAACAGGGATCAAAGAAAATTAGCAGGGAATAACTTAGCCTTAGCAAGTAGTAATTATGGCAAGGACACAGGTAAGTCAAAACAAGAATAGGAAAAAAATTGGCTATTCCATTTTGTTTGTAGAGACAGGAATAAAAATTTCAATTTCCAAAATACAATAAGATGCAGAAAGATGCTGCAAAATCGCTTTTCTTTTTCCTAGGGACTTGTTTTGCCTAGTAGATTTAGTAAGAAAGGCTGAGATATGAAGGCTGATAAGAGGATTAAAAGGAACTTAGAAAAACTGAAAAGACACAAAAAGCTCTCAGAGAGTTGGAACTTGGGAGGGATAATTTTTACAGACAGGCTAACTAGAGCATGAGTCCATAAGCAGCAGAACTGTGCAGAGGGCTGAGCACAGAATTTGCACTACTGCTAAACCCAGGAGCGCAGAGATGGCAGAGTAACTAATTATTGCCCAGACACAGCATATCTTAAGGAATACAGGGTCTAATATAGGGACCAAAGGTACGTGAATGGTGAGGAGGGAGTATTCAGGAAGGTTTGTAACTACTAAATGAAGGTTTTCTACAGAGAAGAAAGGCTAAGAATAATGCAGTGTGATTAAGGCCATATTCTGTTTGCTTTAAAGACAAGAAAATTTTATGCTAACATTTCTGTAAGTTTCTTTTTCCTTTAGGAACAGTTCCTATTTTGAAATAATGAGGCACAAGTATGGATAGACTGCCTACAGAAAAAGAAATAATTGCTGATAACATTAAATAATTTAGGAAAATATTAATATACTTTACAGTAAATAACATACAAAAGTTGCTGAGCTTGTACTTCTTCATCTCTATCAAGATTTTTTTTTTATTTGCCCTGTATTATTTTATTCTTTTCACTCCTACTTCACAAGGTACAGCTTAAATACAACACGTTGCAAAATCCATGTTGGGCCTAATTTTCTTTTAGGATTTCAATTTGCCTACAGTGTGAATATCTTATATGAATTTAGCTTTTTTTTTTTTTCTTAAAGATAATTTGAATTTTTTTTAAGAACTTATGAACCGTGTGACCTGCTCTAGGTGATCCTGCTCTGGCAGGGGGATTGGACTAGGTGATCTTTCAAGGTCCCTTCCAATCCCTAACATTCTGTTATTCTGTCAACTGTTTATTGGTCCCACAATTATGGTCTCCACAAACATTTTTGAGTTGGTTGGTTTGTGCTTTACATTACTGCAAAGTTTTGCCTGTTCCTTTTTATAGATGATAAAATGATGTTTGGAATAGCTATCCTTTTCTTTTGAAAGGTAAGATTCTGGATACCCTTGTCTGAGTGTGGAGAGCAGTGACTGGATTGCCAGGAGGCCTACACAGTCCCTGGGTGATAGCCAGGAGGATACGGATACCTAGCATGAGCAGATTACGGGTGCTGGCACCATCTGGATCTCAGGAACACTCTTGTGATAAAGAGAAACACCCAACTACTCTGAAGACAACAAAATAATCCTCATTGATTTCAATGCTGCCAGCATTTACTTGGCACCTCTGTTCAAGATGCCAGAAAGGGATAAATCTGAGTGTCTATCTTCTCTCTCACCGGTGGAATGAAGACTAGTCTTATGGGGAAGGCAACATTATATTTAAAATCTCCATTTAATATCGTGAATGAATGTATGCAATACTACCTGTGACTTAATCAGACCTTTGTAGTTCCTACAGACTCTCAGTGATTCGGTTTGTTCAGCAATCTTCCTACTATGAAGTCATACCTATTAAAGTACAATGGAGTCCAAATAACAGCATATAAGGATTAAGGCTTCTTTACTTCATTTCATGACCATTTTGCTAGTTTTTATGTCATCTAACATGCAGTCTTCATGTCCAAAAATGAATGTCAGCGGCTGTGCTTCAGACATTGCAGTCATATTCTTTAAGTTAATATAACTTCCAAATTACATGATTTACTTTCTACTTTTTTCACATCGGGCATATGGCACAAAAATTAAATATATGTATATAATGTTCATATATATATAAAAAAATCTTAACCAGTAGCATGGCTACTGCATTTTTATGGCTTAATTCCCCAGAGCTGAATTGTCTACTTACTGCAGTTTACAGTGTATTCCTTTTCTTAGGTCAGCCCTTTTGGGGCTTTTTAGTCAACATGTGGATTCTTTTTTGTACCCTGTGTCTTTCACTAAGTTTAGAGTGGACTGGATTTTGCTTCCATTTTGCATATTATATGACATACATTTTTGCACTTTCATTAGTGGTTGCAGCTACTAAACTACAATATTGATTCCAGAATTTCTCTGGTAAATCTAATTCCTGTGCATTACCTTGAATAAACCTAAATACAGGGGTTAGGTCTCTCAAAAATGTATGTGGTTTTGTTTATTTATTGTCTTATCTGCATCTGAGATGAAAAGTGGACTGTTAATCAGTGCCGCTTTTCAGATTTTTTGTGGCCATGAATAAAGCTGTACATTTTTTAGAATCAGTTATGCTAGAATTCAATTATCAAATGGTAATATTCAATTATCAAATTGTAACATTCTTAAGACAGAAATGGGATCTAAATTTTCTGCAGAATACAGCACATCGAGATGAAATCTGAAATTGGCTTAACTAGAGCACCAAGCGGTCTAGAACCTAAAAACTTTGTACCATTTCTATCACCAAAACCATTTCAAATCTATGCAATCTTTACTCTAGTATTTCAACATGACCAAAGACAGAAGATTGCTTCTTGTTTCACAAAAAGTAGAAGTGGTGAGCAGGTAAAAACCAACTCATAAGTAAAAGCAGTGACATCCTTGTGTCAACATTACTCTCTAAGCAGGAACTTGCTCTTCAGGCAGATGTATACTTAAGGTGAAATATATAGAGTGCCCAGTGACATAGGCTATGAGCAACTTTTGGGGTTTTATACATGATAAAAAAGTTTTGAAGATTACTTTAGGCCTTGAAATGCCAAACTGCTTAACAGCAGTTAAAAAGTATTATGCCACCTTAAAACTAATGATTTTGTTTTCAGATTTATGACCGATTCAAAACAATTAAGAAAACAAACAAACAAACAAAACCAAAACAACAAACATGGCTGTAATAATTCTGCTTGTTTGTTGATTCATTACAGAATGCTATCCTTCAACAAAATTTTTTATCCAAGGGCCAACACCTAAGCTCTTCCCAAAGCTGGTGATTTAACTAACTTGGAAACCTCTGTAGCCATTTTTAGTAAGTGCTATATTTTTTTTAGTTTGAAAGTAAATCCAGTATAAAAGTTAAACTATAGCTAAATGTTGAATATTTTTGACACACTAAGTAAAGAAAAGCAAAACCATTCATTTGTCTCAAAGAAGCACCATCAAATCTTTAAGCAGCTTAACTGGCTGAATAAAGCAGCATGAAAACCAAAATTGGTTACATCTGTGCTCACCCAAAATGGATACTGAAATCAACAAAAACAGCTGTAGAACTTCATAAAATTAGGAGAGGAAAAAAGAGAGAGAGCCAGAAAAGAAGGGAAGGAGCAGTATGATTAGAAATAGCTAAGAAACTGCAACACCATTGATAGCTCAAACTGGTAGAGAGGGAATCATAGTCTTCACTTGTAAAACTACAATGTTACTTTATTAGACTAGTTTAGAAATAAAGTGTAGATTAATATGCAAAATTCTGTACTTACAGGCATTCATAATTCACATCATACCTGCAGAGTTCACAGCACATAAAATGCTGCTTCACTATGATCTTTCTTATTTTAAACTTCTTTGTTTTTTATACTTGTTTATCCAGCGTGAATGTATGTAGCACTAACATCTCTGCCCAAATATACACAATTAACCCATAAAAAAACCTTGTAAATAAATAGTGCCCCTAAATTATAGAAATAGGGAGCAATGCCAATTTTTGAACGTGGTTAATAGTGCATTTTACAGCTCTACTCATTGCCTATTTTGCCTTTCAGTGTCATCCAGAAGATGTATCTTCATTGGTAATGGTACTCACACCAATGGGAAAGCTTGAAAAAAGTAGTGTGTCCCTTTTCTTATGCAGTTTCAGGAGCTGAAAACATTAAAAACTGAAAGAGGTAAGTACAGATGGGAAGAGAGAAATATCTCAGTATCTAAAGGCCTGAAATGGAGATTTGTGACAAGATTTACAGAAAGATTTTTACATAGGTTCTTGTTCAGAAGGAAAAAAAAAAAGAAAAAAGAAAAAAAAAGGACACATTTGGAATATGACTGAAGAAAATCATCTCCATCTTCTCTCAAAACTGGAAATGGTGATTTGTAAATGAATAGGATAGTATAGCTCTGTGTGATTCTCAATGTACCTTTCCTGAAGCATAACCTCAGGGTAACAATGAAACTCATAAAAGAAGAGATCAGTCACATTGCCTAGAAAAGACTCTTGGAAAAAGATGACAGACTCTAGGTACTGGCAGGTCATCCTGTGCAGAGATATAAAACATCTATGACTAAAGTCAGCTTCACTTGAATGAGTGAGATTGCCTAAATCTTCATCAGTTGGCCAAAACAAGAACTGGGTTTCAGTGCAACGTATTGGTACATATTGTTATTCAGATTTCATTTAATTTAAGACAGCTAGCTTTGTTTTAGCTACATGCCATTTCAAATATATGCATAAAGATTAGTGTCTGAAATTAAGGGGAAGAGAACAGAGGACAACACAGACAGAGGTAGAGAAGGAGATTCGATTGAAAATGCAGCAGCATCATTGGTATGCAACCGTACTCCAGAACAAGGTTTGAATCTGTAGCCTGTTACAAGGAGAGGCAGCAAAGCAGTAGGATGTGAGACTCAGATAGGTAGTTTGGACTAGAGGCAATGTTTTCTGTTCTTTTCTAATACTTATCTCATTGTGGTATAAGTTATTAATTAAAGTATATTAATCTTTTCCCATCAGGAGTGTAACTATGGGTCCCAGCCACCATCGTAAGAGCCACTGAGTCTGAGAGAAGAATTAACACAAAGGCAGCCTGAGGCATCAGCGGACTTCTCCCTTGGTGAGAGAGATACTGCCCAAAAACTGGTTTATTACTCATTTTTCTTACAGAAGTATCTGTTGACTTCTCCAAGTATCTCTTAAGTAGCTGTGCTCCCAGCCTTTATTCCCAGACTTTACAGAGTTTGGGGCATCTCTATATCTGCAGGATACAGTGGATAAAGCACCGATTTGTGACTTGAGAAAAACAAATTCACATGTCACAGCCTTTCCTCCGCTATTGAGAAAATGTCTTTTAGTGTTTCAGTTCCCACTTTGTAAAGCAGTGAAGGGAGTACTTCCCCACTTCAACTGTGTGACACAAGGACAGAGACATTAAAAGCTTTGAGATGGACAGATACTCCATAAATGCATGGTATAAACACGTACAAGATAAAACGATAGAGCTATAACCTCTTAGACAAGTGAAAGTCAGTAGTAATTGATATATGTTGGCTAGAAAAAATACTAAATATACAATGTGGAAATCCATAGTAACAAGTATAGAAGCAACTGTGAGAAATACAAGGATATCTGATTACTCTAGATAAGGAGAAATATCACTGGATGACAGAGGTCGTCTCAGAGCAGGGGAAACATTACCTTATCCTTGCTTGATTTTTAATTATCTCTAACTGGCCAGAGCTATGGGGTGTTTGAGAGAATTTTAATGCTTTAAACTGCAGTTTAGGTAGCTGTAGCAAAACCCATGGATTTTCTCTCTAATCTCTTCCTCTGAGTATCTGTTAAAGACATCATTTGTTAAAGACATCATCAGCTAAGATGTTCATAGCATTTTGACTACAAAGTGCCAATTAGACATGATTTTAACAGAAAGAGTTGCTAGTTCTTAAAAAAAACCCAAAACACAAAAATTCCCTATAGAATAAAACCAACAAGTCATTACAGGGGTAAAAAAAGAGGATATATTCTATAGAAAGACAAGATTAAATATAGAGGAACTTCATATTTTGCACCTTTCCAGGGATTCTGTTTGTGAGCCCTTCAGTTTCAATGTAAAGAAAATACCACGTTTGTTAAATGTTATTAGTAGTTCTACACAGAACTGTACTTGGTGGAGACTCCCTGGAAAACCATCTTCCTTTTCTGTGGAATGGATGAGGGAAGAGACATTTTCAATGGCTACTTTTTAAATGTGAATATGATTCATTGAAAGGGAATTAAAAAAAGCACCAGGAAAGGATGAATGTAGCTGAATTCTACACCAGTTAAGCTTGCTATGAAACTAATAATTAAAGATTTAATTTAAAAATATCAGACAGCTTCATGCACTGAACAGGTTCTGCATAAAAATTCCTGGAAATCAATGCTGTACTTCATTATATGATGCAAATTATAATCTTTCATCCTCTAATACTCAACATATAGCACTTAAAAAAAAATGTATTAGTTAAGTAGCTTTAAAGGATTCGTTACAATGGAAAACTTAAAAATTACTTTGAAAATTAATGAAAATCCATCTCAATCTGAAAGAAAACAAAACTCCAGGCACAACTTTTGTTGAAGTAAACTCTGTTCTGGAGTCTTATCCAGGTGTCTTTCTCAATATTTTCTGAAAGCATCCCAAATTAATTTTCAAGTTTCAGCTGCTGTAAGAACCTAATAGATTTCATGCTCAAATAAGTGAGAAGAGTTGTGTTTTCAAAATGTTTACTATTTAAAAGGCCTCTTGGAGTCTGACAGCTTCTCACTCAATTATCTACAATGAAACTCCAGAGAGCTGGTACACTATTTCTCTTTAGAACTCTGTTTTCTGACAGTAGGAGACTTCTGAAAAAGTAATGTCCAACACAAAACTTAGAGGAATCAGAGACTTACGATCTCTTAACTGGGATAGTTTTCTTTTTATGTCTTGACTAGTTCTCCAATCAACAGGGTTTTTTTCCAATTGTTCTTCCCTAGAGCTGGCAGACTAGCTGTCTAGGAACTCTTTAATCTTGAAAGAATATTTTACACTTTCTTAAGAAGAAGTGCGTCAAATTTTCTGAACACAGAAGAAATTTCCTTTTCATAATTTCCTTTAGATTAATCCTTTTGTACCGCAACACCTCACACCTAAATATGTTCTAGTGGAGAGAGCAGATGAAAGTAGTTGAACATTACTCAGATAATTTATATGAAAAAAAAAAAATTGCTTTGTGTGGTCTTTGTACTAAATAGTATGAAAATTTTAAAGTCAAGACCCTAAAATGACAGAGAAATTTATTGTAGGCTACCTACTGGCAGGGCAGTTGGACTTGAAGATCTCCAAGGTCCCTTCCAACCCCTAACACCCTGTGATACCTGTGATACTTTCATCTACTTCCGTATAGTCAAGACGGATGCTCTCTGTATAGTAGTATAGTGGAAGTGATTCTCTGACTTATTTACCCGGGGCCCAGCTGAATCTCAGGGACTGGAGGATTTGAGATCTGTTGAGAAGTCTTGCAAGGTATCAAAATATTTCTAAAAGGATAAGTCAAAATCAAAAGCCCAGAGTAATCAAAGCTTAGAGTAGCTTTCTGGACTGATTATCAGGTAAAAAAGCAGACCATCTGTTTAAACTGATATTTAATAATCCATCAATAAACTAATCAATAAGCTTAAAGAAAGAATTACTTTGATGATTGGGAATATTTAAGCTTTTCTTTGTTCAAGTTCTGTACGTGTGCAAGGCATTAGACTCAAAATTTTGATTAGTTGAACCCCTACAATTATGACACTAACCAGCTAGCTAGTCACTAACTTCTATTCGCTTCACATTCCCACCCCTGCCATAAAGTAGGCTAGATTCTGTTTTAATACTAAACCACTGAGCCTATCCCCTGTCCTTTTAAATATAAACGGAAGCACATTTAAATCCACAAACTAAAAATCTAATCTTTTAACACAACAGCAGCAAAAGCACTCCATTAAACAGCATACCGCCCCATGAATTGAAATCCCTTTCAGCAAATATTGTTTAAAGTCCAAAGGGCAGTCCTCTACTTACATCCCTACTGATTTTTCACAGCATCTGACAGAAGTGAGCAAAACTCTCCAATAAAACAGCAGTTAGCAAAGTTTAGAAAGGTCATTCTTACGGAGACAGCATTCAGTAGTGAAAGGACAGACTGTAAAAAGAGTCCCAAACTCTACTCTTACGTGACATCTAAATTGTTATCAGTAATCCTTTATAAGAATTTTTAAGAGAAGAAATTTTAATAATATGCTCTTTATCCAGGTATTTCTGAACATGGAGATATTTCAGAAAACACTAATGAGATCTGAAAGAGGATTACTGAAAAGGTGACCAGGAAAATGGATCTTTTTAGGAAGGTGAGCTTCGACAAACAGCAAGCATCCCTCAACCAAACTAGTATAAATTCTATAATGAGAAGAATGCTAATGATATTGAATACTTATCATGGAAAGTGATAAGAAGAATTCACGTTGCTATTCATGGCATGGAAAGCATTTCATGAAAGTGCCCCTGTGCAGTAATTACTATACTATAAAATACCAGTGCTCCATTTAGCATCGATTTATCTGGCATAATGAAAATGAAACCAAGAATGAAATCTGGGGTTAATTCAGGGTTGAGGTGGATTCTCCAGCACTGTAATAGTCTTAATTCATGTTATGATTTGGAGCTTTACTCTAGTGTCCCAAAAATGGATCTACAATACTAATTTTGAAGGTTTACTAGCATTCTTTTAAGTTTTCTTTTTTTATCCTGTACTTTTTTTTTGTTTGTCTTCATAGTCTTGATCATGCACTTTGCTCTTCAAAGATTTTTCTTACTTCTATACAATTCTATGCTCTATTATAATTACAGTGATCTTCTTTTTAATTTACTTCCCTGCAAACTGAAGACACATACTTTCACAGAGATCTTTATTTTAGTTAACCATCTCTAATAAGTAGCCATATGAGTGTGCTGCTTCTCCTTTGCTTTGTCTCCTTTCTAATTTGGAGGTCTCTAGGGATGCTAAACTATGATCAAGATTTTATTCCCCATTTTTCACCAAGGTAAGGATTAGTCATAAATGTTTGTTTCTTGATATTTCCTGAGGCAATTACCACTAATATTGTTGTCACTATTATTTGATGACTCAGATATAATAATTTTTTAATAAACTCAGCTGATTTACTTTCAACAGAAGCCAAACTTTCTACATGACTAATTTTTAATCAGCAGCCCTAAGAATAAAATGAGTAGGTATGGAGGATATATTTTGTTAAAGTTTGACCTGACTGAGCATTTGTTCTATTTAGATGTAGACAGAGCTTTCTATAATGGCCACTTGGTGGGATACTATCATCTTCTAGATCTTGTATAGTTTGCATTTTCTGTATTTTTTTGTTCTTTCTGATTGAAAATGTAATGATAGTATGCTTATATTACTGTGACTTGAAACTTCTGGATGAGTGTCTCCATGTTTTCCTTTCACATGAGTAAGGACTTCTTTATACATGTGCATTTCCCAAATAAAATACCTATTCTGTCCACCCTGTTTATGGCACATGCTCACTATAAAATGCTTCAATTCTGGAATTCTACTATTTAGGGAAATTACTATTCTCTCAATGCTCTCTTTTATTGTTTGTTGTTGAGAGATTTATCTTTTTTATTCTAATTTTTCCAGGGAGTATATCCACATTTGGATCACCTCTGATTTTTTAGACATAACATTTTTTTACCAAAACAGGTTTTTCTGCTAACCTGGAAATACAGCCTTTGTGGTCACACACTTCCTCATATGATCTGGCCTGTAAGTACCAAAATACAAATCAGCTTGTGTCACAATATTTTCAACCTGACCAAAACCAATAAATTCTGGAAATCTTACAGTGAGAACAGCAAGGTTCATAAAAATGTTTCCTACAAGTATCATTTCCAGTTTTAAGTGTATTTACTTCAGTCTTCTTTGGTTTGCTTTGTGGTTCACATTCAGCAAATATTTTTGTAAATATAGTGGCGGAATATGCTGAAAAAAATAATCATTCTGTTGCTGATATTAGTGATATTTGCAAAAAAAAAGAAATTCTGGGGTTTTTTTCAAACACATTTGTCCCAAAAAATGTGAGTTTAAGTGTCTGGTCTTCTTAAAAAGATAAGTAGATAAAATATCTATTTCTTTATATAGCTAACTATTTTGTAGCTTAATTTAGAACTAAAATTACTAGAAATCTATGTTGAGTATTAGCAATATTGTATTTGATAACTGAATACAGTGAAAGAGCACAGATACCAACTACAGAAAAACGTTCACATTTATTATTATCCATGGCAAACTAGTGAATCAAGAAACAAACTGAGGAATATCATTATGTGTGCTTGAATGACATGTTAGCAAACAAAACATCTTGCCAATGCCACATTTTGAAACAGAATCAGTATCCTGATTCACAGTCTTCTGTGACAGCCAACAGACAACTAAAACTTTCAAGGTCCTTGTTTACTTAATTGTATTTATAGTATTATTGGGGTTTGACTCAAAATTATTCTGCAGAAGATTATTGCTTATGTCCCCAAATTATCATTTGCTCTGAAAAGTTGTGCAGGGCATAGAAGTTTGTGTGACTATATGCCTCCTTCTAGAATTAAATATCTGCATTTTAATTGCAACACAGTAAATCATGACATAAGTACAATTAAGAGGAAGCACTGAGTAATTTGTTTCAGAATGGAGACAAAAGTAGTTCCTGAGAAGCCCCTTCTTAGAGAGCAGCCTCAGGTAGGAGTTTGATTTCATAAATTTCAAGAACTTTGTGCCTGGCAAGCTGACCAAAATGTACAATGACCATTCCATTTAATTTCATTTCATCCTTCTTTTTATTAAATGGGTTTATATAGATATTTTTTTTTTTTCTCAACAACTGCAAAGCAGGAATAAAAGAAAAATATATATAATAATTCCTATACTAAGCTTGAGTACACGGACTTTCTTATTTTAAATGTGTCTGAAAAATAAATCAGACTAGGTCAATAAGGTAAATTAATCTCAGAACTCAGTTACTAAAAATGTTAGGCATAAGTAACCTTATCTTTTACTATAAATAATTCTTTCGTCAGGAAAAAGAACTTAAAATTTACTATAAATAGTTGTTTCATCAGGAAAAAGGACTTTAAGAATCTCTCAAATGTTCTAGGAAACCAGTCCACTGAAAAGTTTTCTCACCAAAAAATTCTGGCCAAACCATTAACACTGTGGAGAATGTCTTTAAAAATTCCAAGAAGTAGGTCAGAGAGCATGGCTCTGGAGCTGCAGATTCCCTGCTGTTCTTGGGTTTACAGTTTTCTGTGGCATGGTTGGTGGTGTTTGGTAATATCCTGCTACGTACATATGACAGATGAACTGCTGCACGCTTTCACTTACTACTTTCAACATTTAAAAAACATGGAAGATACTAAATTGCAATATACAACTGAAATACTCCAAACCAGATCTAGTAGACTCAGGGCTACTTGCTATATAAAGCATTAAGTAGATCCTGCTAAGGATGTTGAAACAATTGACAATGCCTTGTCTTTAAAAGGATATAGATTAACTCAGTTATACTCTCTGAGGCCTAATGGTTTGGCAGACTGATGATGCTGCAAGAAGCTCAGACATAAGGTAATTGCCTCTCTCTCTTTTTTAATATATATCAGCAATTACATGTTAAGTAATGTACCAGCAATAATCTATCCTTTTCTCCCATGCTTAATGTGACCAGGTATTATCCTGTACAAGATTTTTTTTTGCTCTTAAGGATTGCAGATTTGCTTTGTGTCAAACTGAGATCCTTGTTCTCTTCTAGTATACTATGGTCTGTACAAGTCCCTAGTATGTTCACTGTTATTAGGGGGTGTCACTATAATGTATAAAAGGAGGAAATAAACAACAATAAATTAATCCCTGGGAAAATGTCAGTAACATGGCTGCCACTACATAATTTTGCTTCACACACAGCAAAAGTCCACTTCAACTGTGCAATGAATAGGTCATTATGAGAAAACAATTTGTACAATACCCTACTATCACAGGTTTCAAACAAGGTAATTCCTTCTGGATTAAAAGTTTTCTGTCATGGTATTGGATCTTCACTTATGACCAAGAAAGAAGAATTTTATCTTAAATGCAAATTGATGGAGTGACTACATCAGTGGACAAGAATGGAAGATATGGATGTTAAATATCTGGATTTCTGTAAGGCCTTTAACTCAGTCCCCCACAAGATCCTTCTCCCTGAATTGGAGAGATACAGATTTGATGGGTGGACTGTTCCGTGGATAAGGAATTGGTTGGTGGTTGCATCCAGAGGATAGTTGTCAATGAGTCAATGTTCAGGTAGAGATCAGTGACAAGTGGAGTTCCCCAGGTCTCTGTCCTGGGACCAGTGCTTCATCAATGACATAGACAGTGGGATCAAGTGCACCCTCAGCAAGTTTGCAGATGGCACCAAACTGAGTGGTGCAGTTGACATGCCAAAGGGATGGGATGCCATCCAGAGGCATCTGGACAAGCTTGAGAAGTGGGCCCGTGTGAACCTCATGTGGTTCAACAAGGCCAAGTGCACGGTCCTGCACCTGGGTTGGGACAATCCTCAGTATCAACACAAGCTGGGGGGTGACAGGATCGAGAGCAGCCCTGAGGAGAAGGACTTGTGGTCCTGGTGGCTGAAAAGCTGGACGTGAGCCGTCGATGTGTGCTCACAGTCCAGAAGGCCAACCATATTCTGGCCTGCATCAAAAGAAGCTTGGCCAGCAGGTTGAGGGAGGTGATTCTGCTTCTTTACTCTGCTCTGGTGGGACTTCACCTGGAGGGCTGTGTCCAACTCTGAACTCCTCGGCACAAGGAGGACATGAACCTGTTGGAGCAGACCCAGGGGAGAGCCACAAAAATGGTCAGAAGACTGCAAGACCACTCTTATAAAGAAATGCTGAGAGGCTTGGGGTTGTTCAGCCTGGAAAAGAGAAGGCAGGCTCTGGGAAGACCTTATTGTAGCCTTTCGGTACTTAAAGGGAGCCTGTAAGAAAGATGGGGACGGTCTTTTTAGCAGAGCCTATTGTGATAGGAGAGTGGGTAATGGTTTTAAACTAAAAGAGGGTAAATTTAGATTAGATAGAAGAAAGAAATTTTTTTTGCAACGAGCTTGTTGAGACTTTTCTATAAGATTTCTCAATAAAACCTACAGAATGGTACAAAAATGCTCTATTTATTGGAACTAATTCTATAAAAAGTAAATATAACTGGTCTAGAAGATACAAATAAGCAATAGAAATTACAGTGGAATCTGCCTCCCAGATATGATTTTCCTCAAATTCTTATGTGTCATAATTCACTTAAAAGTTTTTCTTTGTCTGTTTATGTCACTGTCTAGCTCCACTAAACATTCCTTTATCTTCTTCCCATGGCAGTGAATAAAAAAAGTACTTACAAAGATGTTAAATACTATTGGTCATATGGACCCCTGAGGGACACCACTTGATACTGTTTTCCACTTGGACATTAATCCATTAAGCATAACTCTTTGTATGAGTGTATCTTTATCCATCTAACAGTCCATCTGTGAAACTCATGTATCTCCAGTTTAGTGGTCAGAATGTTGTAAGGAACCATGTCAAAAGCCCTACAGAAATCTAGACAGATTATATCCACAGATCTTCTCTTGTCTACTGATGCAATTACTTCATTGTAGAAGGTCAGTAAATTAGTTAAGAGACTAATAATCCATAGTAGAGTGAGCACATAACACAGCTGGAATCCCTCTATAGAAGGAATGTGGAGAAATGGAGTCTCCAAGCAGAGCCCTACCCAGGTGAAGAGCATTGATTCCTTCCAGAGCCTTTAATAATTTGCATTGGTATTACCTCTCAGGAATTTGCACTGATGGATCTTATGGTAGCTAAAAAATAGCACATCCTATGATGTGCTAAAAAACACATTTACATCTTAGTCATTATACTGGCTAACCTTTGTTCTTCCTGAAATCTTTATTCTCTGTTACAGTGGAGTGCTGCTAAGCAGTCCTTTTATCAGTGTTTTCACAAAAAAAATGGCTTAATTATTATCTTTTTGAAAAAATATCTTTGAAAAGACACTCTTTCCCTCTCAGAACAGACGTTTCACCTCCTGCATAGGTTGCTCATTCATTGGTTAATAGTTTAGGTTTACAAACAAAAATGAATGTGTCCTTGCTGAACCTATATTAAGATTAACCCCTCTGATGATATGAAACTTCGAATTCCTGTCCTCTTTGTCCACCACAACTCTTGCATCCCATGTAATAGGAACTATTTTCCAATGTCTCAAACCACACTGTCACCTTTTCACCTCACCCACTTCCAAACTTCCCTGTGACTCTTGTGAGTTAAAGGACACACTTTCACTTGTGGTGTCCCATCTGTCTAAAACTTACTTCCTCTTCTCCCTAAGTCTATGAATCATTTCTTTAAATCTCACGTTAAAACCTCCCTGCTCTCTTTAACCTATGATTCACAATCTCTTGAAAACATTGTTTGTGGTTTCCTTTATGAATCACGCAGAGTAAAAAGGAGATTTATTTTAATCTTGTTGAAGCAAGCTACACTTGAGGTACTAATGGGACTGTGGATTACCAAAGTTCCTACAGAGTCCTCTCAAGACAGACTGACTGACCCTTGCAGTATCCGTTAAGCCTGAGTATTTACATCCACCCACCTGAAAATCTCATAGCTACACCTCTGCAGGCTTATAAACTGTTGTCTTTGAACTCACATCTTTACTGCTGATGTCAGATGAACCCAGGAATTTTTGCCCAGGTTCAACAGGATGTCTATTTTGGGCCCAGTAGAACTAAGTAAAAGGATCAGTTCCCTTTATCTCTCCTTCCAGTGACCAGTACCATTTCCCTCATCCTTATTTTAGATACTCTCCAAACAGAGCAGTGGTAGAAACAAAAAAACACAGCACTCCTCTGTTGATCCAGCTACATGAAGGATGAAAGTTTTGTCACTGTTTCCTTATCTAAGCAGTCTGTGATACATGGCAGATCCAGGTGTCTATTCTAAAATCTGACCAAGACAAGCAATTTGATCTTAGATTGGTTCTATCCAATTAAATGTGAGGATGTGGGGGGACAAACTCATAAAGCCAGATGGGCTCCAAAGTGAGGGGGAGCTCCAAGAAAAGATATGTGTGAAAATTAATAAAACGGTATGGCACAAATCGTATCATCACGAAATTCACGTGAGTGGTACCTATTTATAAGGCTGGTATTCTGCCCCATTCACAATGCACTCATTACTGCAGCAGGTAATTTTCTATACTCTTTTTGAAAAGGTCATTTAAATCTAGCTTTTTCGTTTAGCTCAGCTTAGTATTTTATGCTCACGCTCATTTTTATGCCTTGGAATGACCCTGAGATGAAACTTTTTCACTGCTTTTATGCAACTGACACTTCCTTGAATTTTTGGTGTGGGTTTTATTTTTTTTCAATTCTTTTTTTTTTCTCCAAACCTTTTCTACCGGTCAAAGCACTAGAAATGAAAGAAGCAATCTCCAGCTTGCAAACACGTGACTCTTGAACGACACGTGACTTGAATGAAACATTCTAAATACTTACGGCTTGCAATATATTTTTCAGTGTTGATAATATATGTTTTGGAATATATTAAATTGTATGCATACATAAAGTCATACTTCATTTTCAACTTGGACTATAATTTCTAGGAGGGATATAGAGAATAGAGAGGCACTCCAGCAATTATAGTTAATAACAACACTGAGCAACTATAATAAATCATGGATCTGTTGGGGAGGTCCAGTGTACCTAGGAAAGTAATAGCTAGCTTTTATTCTAGGCCTAAATCCCTGTAATTCTGACAATGCTATAATTCTTTAAACTGATCACTTCTTCAAATTCATATTTGCATGTTGTTTTGCAATCATATTGACTTTCAACTTCACTACTGCGAGTGTCTTAAGTAAATGTAAAATATTAGAGAAGAAACAAGCTGAGGTAAGTTTTCTATTTGATTTACAAGTAGAGTGGAATGCCTTTTTTTTAAACATACACATCAAAATAAGCAAAAAGATTAAATACTCACTCCTGTTATGTAGCGAGGTCTATACTGGATGGTTCCGAATAAGCCAAGTATGACTATAATAATGTGTATAAAATTTGCCAGGATAGGTGCCCACTGATAACCAAGGAAGTCAAATATCTGCCTCTCGAGCACAGAAACCTATGATTAAAAAACAAAAGCATAAATAGTTTAGAACAGTCCAGAAAACATCAATTAGGGCATTTCCCCTTCCCATATGCAAGATAATTGCCCTTAGTTAACAAATACTTCAGTCAGCAGTTAAATGAAATGAGTTTGCAATGTTTCACCTTCTTGTTTTAATGAAAGTTGCATTTCTCACTGACAGTTTACTGAGTTATATTTAGTTAGCTAAAATATTCATGTGGGCAATTCTACCAAGATACTAAAATGTTCACTAAGATGGTTTTTCTGCAGGAGAAGAAGCACAAATCATTTAGTTACATAAACCAGCAAATGCTATAATGTTCTAGGGTATTGGTGCTGAAAATAAGTGTCAGGCTTATGACAACTTCTCAGCTACTTTGCTTTCATTCACAAACACCATCCTGCAGCCTAGTCCTGTCCCTTTACTTCTATTGTACTATTACCCATTGTCCTATCACAATAGGCTCTGCTAAAAAGACTGTCCCCATCTTTCTTACAGGCTCCCTTTAAGTACCGAAAGGCTACAATAAGGTCTTCCCAGAGCCTTCCTTCTCTTTTCCAGGCTGAACAACCCCAAGCCTCTCAGCATTTCTTTATAGGAGTGGTCTTGCAGTCTTCTGACCATTTTTGTGGCTCTCCCCTGGGTCTGCTCCAACAGGTTCACGTCCTCCTTGTGCCGAGGAGTTCAGAGTTGGACACAGCCCTCCAGGTGAAGTCCCACCAGAGCAGAGTAAAGAAGCAGAATTACCTCCCTCAACCTGCTGGCCAAGCTTTTTTTGATGCAGGCCAGAATATGGTTGGCCTTCTGGACTGTGAGCACACATCGACGGCTCACGTCCAGCTTTCCAGCCACCAGGACCACAAGTCCTTCTCCTCAGGGCTGCTCTCGATCCTGTCACCCCCCCCAGCTTGTGTTGATACTGAGGATTGTCCCAACCCAGGTGCAGGACCGTGCACTTGGCCTTGTTGAACCTCACGAGGGTTTTTTTTTTTTAAAGGCTATAATTGCCCTTTTCCCATTCACCAGGGACTTCACCTGACTGACATGCCTATTCAAATATCAAGGAGAGTGACTTGGTCACTATCTCAACAAATTCCCTTAGGACTCTGGGATGCATTTCATCAGGTCCTATAGACTTATGTATGTTAAGGTTCTCAGGTGGTCATGAACCTGATCTTCTCTTACAGGGGGAGGGACTTTGGTTCCCCCGTCCCCATCTTGTGGTCCATCAACTTGGGAATTATGAGAAGAGAGGTTGCCAGTGGCAATAAAGGCAACGTTATGGTGAAGTGAATTTAGACAGAAATGGTATGGAGTTTCTTTGACACCATTCAAAAAATTTCACTGACTGGTATGGTGAGTATGAGCTCCATGAAAATATGAGAAATAAAACTAAATTAAAAATTAATGAATAAAG
>JAAGNO010019460.1:0-30885 GCA_033439905.1 Ceryle rudis
AGCAGCCGCTGCCTGTGCAAACTGCTGCTGCCTGCAGCCAGGGCATGGGCTGGGAAGAACTGAGCTGGGAAGTAAAATCCCTGACCAGAATTAGTTCTATTCTCACTCAAACCTGGACAGATATGAAACTACAAAATGAAACTGATAGTTACATAAACATAAACAGCATCATTTGGTGTAAAACCATCAAACAAAGGTGATTGAGGGGCTCTCTAGTTTTGCTGGGGAAACAGTGCAAAATAAATACACTTCCTTGCTTTAAAATATCAGGCTGTAACCCTGAGCACAGCTTGAAGGGGTTGAGAACTGGCTAAATTACAGTTCTTGCTAGAAAGGTGGTAAGTGAAGAACAATTATTTAAGGCACTTGATTCTACTGGGTTTCTACCGATACCATTGGCTGACTCTTTGCTATATGATGCTTTAAGCAGTTTTGAAATAAATATAAAAATCACTGCAGATCATTGTGAGGATGACATAAGATTAGCAAAATAATCCTATATGGATGGGAAAAGCTGTAACCTGAAGAACAAACAGAAATGCACTTTACTGCAGCCAAATGTGAAGTTCTACATTTAACACCAGAAAATGCAGTCGGGTTTCTGTGGACTGAAAGGATTGTCAGGGATACTCTGACCTGAAGGTTGACATGAGCTGGGGCAAAAGACTTTGTATAATGCTCGAGTTGAAAGCAAAGGTCTGAAAAGGGGGAGCAGGGAAGTGATTTTTTGTTCCCTCTCATGCTGGAGAGACAGATGCTACGCTGCCAGAGGATAGCTCTAGCACTGATGGCTTTTAAGTCTTTGCAAACTTGATTGTATAAAATAGCCACAGGAATTATTTGAGATTAAGGGTTTATTAAAGTCTTCTTCTGTCTGAGACCTATTTGAAATCTCCAAGTTAGGTTTAAGACAAAAGTTGTGAGGAGTCTTGATTACCATATGTCACTACCATAGTGATGGCATAAAGCAGAGAGTTAGTGGGGAGTGTAAGGGACGTTCCATACGGAGCCACTGCTCTGAGGTTAGCTCCAGCCAGGAGAGCAGGATGCTGTAGCATGTCCATCCTGTGGTTGCACAGCTCCCTTTAATTCCCCCATGTCAGCTGGGAGTTGCTCTCACCCCTAAGGTAAACTTTGCTGAAATTTTGTTCAGTATGGATATAAAGAATCCACTAAGCTCCTTTATGTAGCTATGACCTCAGCACTTGCTCTGCCCCACCAAAAAGAAGCCCAGGCTACACCCCCCACCCCCTCCAGGCAGATGGCAAGGCTTGAGCAGATGCTAAACCCTGGATTCAAACCAGTTTCCCAAGGGACAGAGGCTGAAAACAAGATTCAGTCATTAGCTGGTGGAAGCATACACCAGTGGGATGGAAGTGGAAATGCTGAGATGAAGCAGCAAAGAAACAGTCCCCATAATAAAGCCAACGATATTCAGGTCCTGAGTAAACACCATGGAGATGGAGCTTTTGTAGAGCTTTTAGACCAATGATTTATTTAAAAATAAAACCAACAACAAAGTAAACCTCTGATATATCATTTTTCTGCATTCAACAAAACTGGACTTGCAACTTCTTTTTAAATAAACTTCTCTTCAAAGTTGCAGGACTCCCTCAAGAATTTTTACTTTTAACAGTTAATTCTGAGCAGCAAGAGGGGAAAAAAAGGTGACAGTATCTACTAGATGAAAATACTGGGTACCAGACAGCTCTTTAGTGAGGAAATATGTAACAAGATCAAATCTCTAACAGATGAAACTAGAGAACCACAGAACCAATTTCCCAGTGGCAGTAATCTGTACTCCAGCCCTTGATGTCTTCTGCCTGAGACTGGATGCCATTCTGGAAGATATGTTTGAGTAAAAACACAAGCTGTGCTTCAGTCAACCCAACAAGATTAAGGCTTTAATAAAAAATAAGTGCATAGAAGTTGAATTGCCAGTACTGTACAGGATGCTGATGTGATCATAAACTGCACAGTGATTTGGGGGTTGCTGTTGGCTTTCAGGTTAGATGTATCTGCTCCTGATGGCTCAGTTTCCACAAGTCCCGCTACCCCAGCTCAGAACCGCCTCCAGGCTCTGTGCGACAGGCAGCGGAGCAAGGGTGCAGCAGTTTCACCTCCTCCTGCTGCCTCATGCACTGTTTTCCAGCCTGTATATTTGTATCTGCATCTCTGCTTTCAGCTTTCTCTAGCCATGTTACAGAGTCCTCTCCAGCTCTGTAGCTCTACCCCCTGCAGTATTGTGCAAAAACTTGCGTCACTTCATGCAGGGAAAAAGAAACCGAAAGAGGCAGTTTCAGATAAGCCTCAGTAGCACATAGACACAACAAAAATGGTGAATTCTGTGCACAAAAGCATTGAATTTCATGGCCCTTATGGGAAATGCCAAACTTACAAAGCTGCAGAAAGGTGGACCCGTGACACCCTGGAGAGGTAAGCGGGAGACAGTATCTTGTGGCACTAAGCTGGCACTACCAGTTGAAGCTCTTCTCTTGCTTTTAACTCAGTCGTACAACCACAGAAGTTACAAATGCATCAACTGGAATGTGTTCTGTTATTGTGAAATGAAAGCTTACGCTGAAGATCGCAGACTTGCTGCAAGTGAGCACAACATGTCCTCGGAATAACGACTGCGATCACTGTGTTCTCCAAGAATGTTTTCTCTTTATATGCATTATGGGCGTGGGTTTATTTTATTTTTGCAAGAAAACAAGTGTGTCCTTTTCTTACCATTCCTTAAGTAGGACCCCAAGCTCATTTTTTCATGTTTGTTCCTAAAATGGGCACCTGTGGATCAGATGTAATGTGGACTTAAAATTGTGATTTAACAAAAGCGGGGTCAGAAAATTTTCATAATAATCTGATAAATATCAGAATGAGTGCATTACAAATATGGTTTTTTTGTTATAAGACCAAATTATTTTCATTTCTTTCTTTTACTTGCATTATAGATGTTACCTGATTAGCACTTTTATTAGGTGACTCATAGTGTTTATTCTTTGCAAAGCTTTACAGTTGAGCGTTGCTGTCCAAAGAGGATGAATAATGTTTTCTCTTGGGTTATACTGGTTTAAACACTAGTATTTTCTTGTTTAACAAAAGTGATTATAACACTGAGGAAGGGTAAACATAGGACCCATTGTGACCTGTACGTAACTGCTAAAGAAATACAGACATTATGATTTTATTCATCTCTATGGTCTACCTGTGGGCACACATCTGTGTTTCTTGATGATCATTAACTGCTTCTGCAGAATAATGGGTGGGTGAGCTGGGGGGGAGGTTGTGCTACAGCTGGGTATCTGCCCGTGACATGCAAACACATAGGACACAAAGCTTTATCTTACTTGGCTTCTGCGTGAGCAGCAGCCCAGATGTATCGGTGTTATGTTCCACCAAGGCTAGCTGAGTTAGTACAGAGCTGGCCCAGAAATTCATGCTCCTGTGGCTTCCAGGCTCTTGGTAGCCAACAGCTTGACTAAAAATAGCTTAGTCAGCCTGGCCTGTGGGACAAACACACTCTTGATTGCTTCATGCTCATTCCAATGGCTGGAGCGGCAAGGCAGGGAGCGTGTGTGGAAACACCAGAACCGTATTGCCCGTGCCCATGTACTGGCTGAACGAGACTCTGTGTCTTTTCCAAGTGTTCTGTGGAGTAACGAAGTGGAGGACACTTTCCCCTCATTTTACCCTTTGAAGGCATGTGACCGATGCACAGAGGGCTGTAAAGTGTTCTCAGGATAACAAAGAGCTGCGTCAGCTTCCTCCCTGGGAGCTCCTCATACACCTTGGTTCCCGTTTGCCAGCATTCTGCTGTTCTACTCAGAACAGAACGTGAAATGAATTTTCATTCATGTTTCTGCTGTTTGACAAGATGAAATAATGAATTGCTACAGCTACGTCAAGCTGAAACTTTATTAAAGTATTTGCATGAAATTGTATCACTCATACAGCAAGTAATTCCACCTAAAGCCAACATGCTGGTTAAGCTGCAGTAAGGATTTCTACAGAATAATGCCATAACAGCTTTTTTAGTTCTTATAAAACCTTCCCATGGATTCCTTTTGTTTTCTCTGCGCTAGCTTTGCTTATGCAGAAATTATTACATCACATTAGTTAATAATGCCTTACACAAGCATCTGACATTTCTTTTCTGCAGTCCTTGCCTTTAGCCCGTTTTCTGTAGGAAGCAGGACAGAAAGCTGATCCTCTAGTCTGTCCACAGGCAAAAAGGAGATAGGATTGTGTGCAGGAGAAAATGTGTGCGAATTTCCTTATCGCAGGTATTTGTAGACCTGGCTTTCTGCATTCAGCCCAGCTATTTGTCAGGAAACTTGTCTAGGACTGGCTGCATAATGTTCAAGATTGAAATAATAAAGAGGTTTCCTTCCCAGAACTGCCTTAGGTGAAAACAGTCTATACTTACGAGAGCGTCCCCATTTAATCTCTAATCCTGATTAACAACTGACTCCACGATGCTCATTTATTACGATAGTGCTATCAGTCATATTATAGCTTTTCCAATTAATTGAATAATTTCCCATGGGAATACACATAAAGCAATTCCTTTCTCAGAATGTTGGCAGCTTTTCTAAAATGGTTCAATTAAACACATTCTGAGCCCTTTGGTGTTGCTCTGAATTTTAATTATTTGCCATTGCAGGCTACGGGTCTACTGATGACCTGGATATTATTACTTACAAACCATGTGTGTGGTTGCACATAACAAGGGGGAAAGGATTTGTTATTGGCCCACTCGTGAATGGTTAGTTCCTGGAAGAACTTAGACATCAGAGGCCAGATGAGGAGAAATACTGTGCAATCTCACTGCAGACATTTTGTATCTCATGGAAAAAGTGAACCAGAAGAAAATACGGCATGACATTTGCATATGTTCTGATTAGACCATGCATTCCTCAGTTGTGAATTGTGCAACACGTCATAACAGGAAAAAAAAATCACCCTGTTATCTTTTCCTCTCTTCATGTCTAATGCAATTCATTAAATTTATCTGAAGGTTGTGAGGATTTCTTACAATATGGACAATATCTAGATGTTCTAAAGGTTTTCACCACAAGTTTGGCTTTTTTTCTTTTTTTGAAAAAAAGTAGTATCAGGTTTTCCTACTTACCCTTTTTTTCTTATCCTTCTTTCTTCTACAATTGGTTTTACACCCACATATTACCTGAACACACTTCTCCATCTTCTTTTCCCCATCGGAACTGTTATTCCACATTTTCTTCCCGAACCATGCGTCAAACCACCGTGTCATTACTTTCTAAGTCTTTGTCAATGCTCTGACCCCTTGTCTACTTCTTAAGAACCTGGCAGCAAAAGGAGATCACTCAGCTCTTGCATGAGTTCCAGGGGGTGGTTCCACTTGGGTGTTTGTGAGGATAGTGGAAAAAAGCAGCTTAAAACCACCTGATTGCACTCTGCAGCATTAATTTCTGTCATCACCCCAGCAGATTAGACACTGTCAAGGTTTACACCACACCCAGTAAGTGTTCAGTACTGGGAGGTGGCCTGAAGCTGGCTGTCCAGACCAACAATCTTTGTGAGTTACCTTCATATGAACCCTGAGCTTCCCAGATAAGGCACCTTATGGGCCCATATGGCTGGATTCTGCAAGGTGGTTACATCAGGAACAGTGACGTGGCCCACTGGAAGGTGACAGTAAATGACGTGGTTAAGCCTGGATAGAAGAAGCCTCAGACACAGGCTGTTTAAATGGGCCCTGGAAATCTCCGCTTCTGCTTTTTTTCCACCAGTACACCATTCCCAGAGTTACTTTGGAACATCTCTGTGCCCGTACACTGAGGCAGTTCAGGAACTAGTCCAACGAAGAATAAACCAGCAAAAAGAAATGCAAGAGTATTCAGTGGGATCAAAGGTCCCTGCTCAGGTTCACTGTTCACTCCCTCCCTCTTGAATTTGTGTCCCCAAGAACAAGAATCAAAAGCCAGAAACTTCTGCCCACTATAGATCCTAAACACTAGTTTGACTGAGGCAAAACTCCAATTCCACATTTTTACACATCTGTAAAAACAGTGCAAAAAGTATGTAACGGCACCTAAAGAGAAATTAAAATGGGTCTTTGACCAGACTAAAGATAAGAGGTTTTATCAGCGTAGAATAACTTAGATTTGGGAACTTTCCCCCTGCAGACAGGTATGCCCAGCTACCTCACTGCTAGAAATTAGAAGGAATCCCTGAAGGAACACATTCCTGTTTAGGAGGAATATTTGAATTTTCAGCTATGTTAGTATAAAGTCAGCTGCAGACAGGGTATAAATTTGATCATTACATTTAATCCTAACCTAGTATTAAAGATGAGTCACGCCTAAGGGGTGTATCCCAGAAGAAGGGCACATACATTCCCTACACAGAAACTGGCACAAGTAATAAACACCAGATTATAAATACCTCAACAAGCCCTGCGTGCCTCGAGTCTTGCGCAACTGTTTTGGAGTTGAGCAAGGACTCTCCTCGCAGCTCCACATGCTCACTCTCTTCTTGCACTGCCTCCCTTCTCTCTGCCCTGGGTTTGGGCTGCTGCTCCCATTGGCAGCCCACTCCAGCTCTGCGCTCCACGATGTGTGTGTGTGGGCAGGTGCTTGCAGAGAGCTTTGAAGAAGGAGACACTGAGCAAGAATAAGGTGCCGGGAGGATTTTCTTGCTTTGGAAATATTTTGCCTTCCTGTGCTACCCATCTTAAAGAGCTGACATTGGCTGAACTCTGTAACATGTTTTCTGCCCGAGCCTGTTGCCAGAACTCGATGCTGTAGGCTAGACTAAGAGCTGGGATGAGGTAGTTGACAGTGAGGTGGAGTTGTTCACTCCTCTTCCTGTTGCAAACAGTAAGTTAGTTATTTCTGGCAGGAGGACACTTGAGGTTCCCTGTACTGTAATGAAAACTCCCTCTCTTCCAGGTATTTTTAATAAGAGCTTTGTCTTTTTAGAGAAAGTGCTTTCCAAGCCTGGGAACAAAAGAGAGTAACAAAACACAAAAGAATGAGAAGTAAGGTCTCTGAAGGCTGGTACTACATTTAAGGAACCTGATGGAGCTTTCATGACCCTGAGTTGGGATGGCATGAGTTTATTACATGGCATAAACTTATTACAATCTATTACAATTATTATCATTTATTTCGCTCCTAATTTGCAGCAAGACAAGATCAACTTTATTTCCTGTCTTCTTGCATTCAAATACAGGATATAAGCAGGCTAACCAGAAATGTTTCTTTCCCCATTTCACGCACACCATGGGGACATGCAATAGGAAAAAAACAATGTAGCTGTCTGTTTAAGGTGATCTATGAACTATTAATTAGGAAAAAGAGCTGCATCGGAACTGAGAATGTGGCTTTTAGTTTTACCTTTTGGGATAGAAACATCATAGCTATCTATTTTACTGTGCTTCTAATTAATTAAGCAGTAATGAAAGCAGGCACATGCTATTAAAAATGTGCATTTCGTACATTTGTACATAAATCTGTGTACAGTGCATGTAAATATATGTACATACAGTATATACTTCTGTACATATAATGGGCAACAGGAGTTACTTTCTATAAAAAAAATGCCAGGAGAGAAATGCATCTGAACATTTATGATTCTGGAGTTCAGAATCAACTCACTTTAATGCCCAAAAGCTTTGCTCTCAATTGCTGTTTAATTCATTTTTCAGCTTCTGTCCTTGAGCACTGACTTTTATAAATAAAAGCTTTCATTAACTCTCCTTCTGGCACCAAGATATTTCTAATCCATCATTCATACAAAGAGAGCTATCCAGCTACAAATATGTGCTTATTTCTATTTATCTCACTTGTTGGTGACATTTTTCTATTAATTTTAATCAATGCAGTCCATCCCAACTTGTTTCCTGTGCAGACACTTACTCACCAGTTACGACCTCAAACTCTTTATCATAATGAATGAAAATATGAAGTACGAGCTGATCAAAACCCACAGATCCCATTCCTTGCAAGGACATAGGTTTATTTGGTTTAAATTAGAAGCTGGATAGAATGACAATCAGATAAATGTTTGAGGTTTAATATCTGACAGGTATTAGTTAGTTTACACAGTACTCAAGCATTTTTTGGTTGTACTCCAGCAAAACCATACTTCGGAGGACTGAGAAGTGGACTCTTTTCAAAAATTCTTAACTCCATTAAAGCTTGTTGATATATGAACATTGCATCTGTACGGCTAAATTAATTTAGATGTGCTTTAATGAAATTAATACCAGCTTTATGGAACAACATCCATATATCACACTGATAGTATCCTTAAACAAATGTGTTGAAGTTGAAAAAAAGAGTAGAAAAATCACTAAGGCCACGTGTACTTTGGCTGAGTTTACCTGTTACATCCACGTAGTTTTGTATTTTATTTTGTGGTCTAGATTTCCTTCCCAAGTGACATAAATGAAGCTGAGGAAAGATCTTTCTCTAATATAACACAACGTGGAGAATTACAAGAGTGTAACTCCATTGGTTAACACTTAACACTCCAGATAGAGGTTTCATAGGACTGTAAATCTTTTTTTAAGGCAAAAGTGGAATTACAAGAATGCATCTGCCACAGGATACAAATTCTTTTGTTGATTAATAATGGATCTGCTAGTACAATTTTGTTCAAAACTCTTGAAAAGGCAAGATGCTTGAAAAGCATC
This sequence comes from Ceryle rudis, assembly GCA_033439905.1. NCBI lineage: Eukaryota > Metazoa > Chordata > Aves > Coraciiformes > Cerylidae > Ceryle > Ceryle rudis. Next base: position 8,684 of record JAAGNO010019460.1, read on the forward strand.
TCCTGGATGTTGTATGTACTGCTATACTACAGACCTCTCGGAGTGACTGCATCAGACTCTTCCTCGCTGGCTTCTTTCCCCATCTGTGCTCCCAGAGCAAGGCCTCTGGCTGCTCTCCTTTCTGAACTGGTTCGAGCAATGCACATTCTCTTTCACTGGGACTACTGTTGGGTTTGGGAAGTCACCATCACCTCCACACGTAATGCCCAGCACCCACGCTGAGAGACAACGTGGCACCGTCACTGAGGCATGACAGGCTCAAAACCAACCAGAGATGATATGCTGAGTGCTCATAAGCTTCAGCCTTTTCCCACCCCAATCCTAACCAGGGCAGGGAAGAAGTACCAGGAAGAAAGCACCGGTATAAAGTCCTTTTCACTAAACGTAAGGAATGATGTGACCTATCATGCCATCTCTGCACACGTTTCAGCTGGAACAGCGGTCGGGCTCTGCCAATGGCTTCCAAGGGGCACGGGCAATAGCGGGCACTCTGAACCTGGCTGCCTGGCCAGCTCCGTGTCACAGCTGGGCCCTCCATCCTTCTCCTGGGAAGGGTCTCAGGCAGGGATGTGAGCTCTGGTGTCAAATGCCTGTCAGGTTGTTAAAACATTCTTCAAACTCCTACCTCTCTTGAGTTGCCCGCAAAGTAGTTCAATGGTCTGTGTAAAGCAAAAGCAGCTGCTTTATTCTGAAGTTTAAACTGGAACAGAGTAATTTCTTGCCATATTTATAGATCATAAAAATGTGAAGATAATGCAGTTTTCTTTGTGGTGGTCAGAAAGAAGTAATAGGGGAAAAAGGGAGGAAAAGGTTCTAAATCTGCACTTCTCAAGAAATTATACCTATGATTTACTTTTTGATTAATGCTCCCAATTTTGATAATTTTCAGCTAGAAGCTCTCAGGACTAGCATCACTCTCGGTCCCTCTTCCTCCTCCTTCTTGCTGACAATCACCATGACTCAGTCCACAAAGCATGGGCAGTGTGAATGACTTAGCCATGTGTCATGTGCTCCACTGGTCCATCTAGGCATGATTGAAAAAAGGAGCAAGTACAAGGATGGGGTTTTTTTGGTGCTGTGGGAAGACAGCTCTTTTAATTTGATAAAAATAAAACGTTCCATCCAACCACCCACAGAAGGAAGTGACTTCATACAGCTGACCACTTAGCTGCTGCCCTAGTAATTGGCAATATGTTTTATTTCTTTCCAGCGGGTCAAAAAAGCATTATTCCTTTTGGTCCACATATAAAGAACTCATATTCTGAATTTAAGGCATATTTTCCAGAACCCAATTCATACAAAGCTTGTAGGTACCAGCCCCAGTCTATAGCCTCTGAGTACAGACAGTGCTGCTCCCACTGGTAAAGCCACTCAGCAAACTCCAGCTGGAGACCAGGGTGCTGCTTTTTCCTCTGATGAACATGGTAGCGTGCGACGTATGTTCCGTAGCAGGACGGGCTTAGGAAGAACCTCCACAGAGAGAAGAGATTTATGTTGCTTACAAAGTTATATGTTATGTATAGGGGATACTTCATACATGGAGTAAATCTATTTTCAGTCCAGGGCTGTCATTCTCAGTACACCGTGGAGTGAAGCTGTTTCAAGCAGTGAAGATCTCAACCACATATTGAAAGTTTCCTTGATCACTCACCGAGTCCCAGTTACCAAACCTCTTTCTCCTCTGAACACATAAGGCATGGGGCTCATGGTGGTATTTTTTATCTTTGCTTTCTTTCCAGTAAATGAATCTGATTTCATGTTTTAAAGACATTCTGAGTTACCTTATTTACAGAGTAAGTCCTCATGAACATACCTCAGACACCTCTCTTTTTTTTTTTTCCTGAGTGAATGCAGAGGTCCTGTGGATATTTGTTAGGTGTGGACGCCTTTGGAGGTGACTATTTAAACTATCAGCAGATACTGAACACCACTGACAGTTTCAAAGTTTAGTCAAATAGCCAACAGATTCACAAAAGCCACATCCTGCCCTCAGGGAACCAAGAACAGCATAGAACAGATAGTCCGAGTCCTCTGATAATCTAGTATAACAAATATCACTTATGCAGGATATTTCAACTTCAAAGTGGTCTGGTTAATGAATCCTTAAGTCTGACTCTGGCAGCAATTCAGAAAGCTGGAGCTCTGTAACACTGAGTTGATTAGAGTTATCTTCTCTGTTTTTAATGAGACATATACTAATGCTGGAAGCTTACTGCAGAATCAGCATCCTGGGACCCCTCTGCAGCCCATGCGCTTGTACTAAAGAGAAGGGGGAGCACGGAACAAATTTGTATTGCTGTGCTGGTTTGATGTATGTCCCACAGCGGAGTCTTGGACAGTGGGCACTGCGGAGAACTTAACAAGAGTCAGATGTTAGCCTAACACGTGCTCTCAGGTAAGCTGCATTTGGGTCACACAGGGGGGCCACGCAGCAGGTTAATGAGAAGTCAAGACATCCACTGAAGCAGGCTCTCTGCCTGACTCTTTGGCTCCCAGGGATTACTCAACAGCAGACATGCCAGGCTGGGATTCATGCCCCACCATACAAACCACTGCACCACTAAGAGAGCCCCTGCAGCATTCGGAATCTACTCTGCAGTTTTTAAATTGTGTTACAAACTTTATTTCATCCTTCAGTATGTACTTTTCCTCCTGGTTCAGGATGACTTAGTGAACAATTGTTTGCATAATACAATTTCACTTCCAACATTCTTCAGCTTACTATCGATTTGAGGTTCTGTCAGAAGTTATCCAGACAAGAAAGAAGTCCTGGTGTTTGAATCATTTTACCTGGAGTACCAGAAGCAACAGAATAATCAAGGAGAGGTGACAAACATGATGTGAATTTACAATAGAAGAAGAAATGCTATCTGCTACAGTGTCAGCAGTTCCCATCTTGCTAGGATGTACCATGTTCTAGTGAAAGTGCTTGAAAAAACAAAGGGTTCTGTCATCTGGCATCAATGCCTAAAGCAACAAGTTCATAGACCTGACTAGCTCCTCAGGGTACTGGCGTTTCTGAATTAAAAATACTTATATTATACAGATTGGACAGATTTTTAAAAATAAATAATAAAAAATAGTAAATGACATGGTTTAATGAAATAATTTCAAATAATTTGATTCTAAATATAAGAAATTCCGAGTAAATTAAAGCTTTATGTGGAATCTGCTCACGAGTTGAAGTTCTATTTGGAATCTGATGGCAATTTCTAGTTCGGATTATTTCCTTGCGCTGGGTTTGGAAGGGGCTGTAGTTGTGCAATAGCATATTGGCCTGTTTAGATCCTAAATGAATCACCAACTTCCTGCAGACACTTAACACTGTAACACAAGTGGGCTTTGTCCAGTGTAGCCATAAAGCAATGCTTCTAAGAGGTCTGCTGCACGCTGAACTGCATCTTCCTCACTGATTTATAAAGACCTACTATCTCCGAAAATACAACCCGTAAAACTCAACAGCTATAAAGTTACTTATCTGTTGTATCCTGTACAAGCAAGTTTAAAAGGTGTGCTTAGTGGTGGTGTAGTTGGCTACAGACAGAGCGCTCAAGTCAATGAGGCTGAAGTCAGAACAGCGTCCAGTTCTCTGACAAGAGCTTGCTTTCTAGAAAAAGCCCCTGAAGAATGGCTAGAGGTTGGTAGGTAAATACAGGTGGAAAAGGGGCACCGAGTGACACACTCTCGCCCTCGGCCAACAAGTCTGCCCGGAAGAATCGGATGCACCGTGTGGTGTCTCGACAGCTTCAGCGCCTTCTCTGCGGGGAACGGCTGCTGGGCGGGACAGCGGAAAGGTTACGAGACGTTCTACTGCCAAGAAGCTGCAGAGAAAAGACGTGCTTTGGGGTCTGACTCTGCTTGAATGCCAAGGAATCTGCGAACGCTGGGCTGGAGCTTTTCCGAGGAATTTCCCACCCAATCTTCCCGCCAGGCAGAGGCGGGAAGGAAACCCCGCCGCGGCTGGAGGCGTTTGCTCCTCCCGGGAGAGCTGTCCGGCTCACTCCGAACAGCGCAACCGACGCGTTCTTCTCGCAAGGAACAAACGGGCTCGGGAAGCCAAAACCCCGGAACCCAGCACGGAGCTCAGCACGGCTCCCGCCCGCCCCGCGGGGCTCTCACCGCCCTCTCCCTGAGTGAAGCTCCACCCCCGTTCACAGCCCTTCAGGCGGCCCCGCGCCTCACGCCGCTGCCGGGCTTAAACGAACCCGCAGACAGCTCCATCCCGCTTCCCGCGGGCCCGCTCACCCTTATGTTTCCAGCCGGGACCGAAAGGCCAGGCCGCCACCACCCACCGCTCTGCGGGGGTACCCAGCGCCGTATTTACCCCCGCCGAGCGCACGCGCGATTAGCCTGCGGGACGGCCCCGAAAGGAGGCGTTACCGTATTTACCGCCACTAACCTAGCGCCGCGTTTCAGAACGTGGGGCCTAGCACGTGCTCCCGTATATCACGGCGCGGAAGCGCACACCCGTAATGCTCCGCCACGGGCGCATGCGCGGTGGGGCGGCGGGCGCGCGCGCCCCGGTGGGGTGAGGAGGAGCGGCCGGGGCCGCCCCGCCTCCTGCCCGCGGCTCTCGGTGCCGGCGAGGCCTGGCCCCGGCCCCGATTCGCCAGCCGGAGGGTCTCCGGGGTGACGCGGAGCCATGGCGCAGCGGAGGACGGCGGAGCGCGGGCCTTGCCAGGCGGCGGCGGAGAGCGCCAGGCACCAGCGGCAGCTTCTAGAAGGTGCCGGGGGCTGGGGGCGGCGGAAGCGCGCGATCTCGTCCCGCCCGCGTCCTCCCGGCCGCCGGGGCCGGGGGTCGCTCCCCGCTGCCGGTCGGTGCCACGGCCGCGTCGGGCGGGAGCGCGGCCGGTCCGTGGAGGGGGGTGTGAAGCCGGTTCCCGTCGCGGGGCCTGTCAGCCGCTGCTGGCGGCGGGGGCCGGGGTGCTGCGGTAGCAACGGCCCGCTCGGGAGGAAACATGCGTGGGGTGGGCTGTGTGCCTGCGTGTGATCACACGGGTGGCACCTCTGTAGTGCAGAAAGTGGCAGGAAGTGCAGTTCGCCGTATTTTCCCTTTCTGCCCTGTAAGGTTTCGGTTTGTTTTAGTTCGGTTCGGTTGAAGGTGTCATTGCCAGCGCCCCCGGGGAGGTGTTGGCGCGGGCAGCTGCTGCAGCCCCCCCCCCCCGCTCCAGCAGGGCCAGCGCCCACCCGTGCGGTGGCCAAACGCTGGAGCCCACGCGGGCGGCTGGCTACTCGCCCGGCCGGCTCCCCGTGCTGCGGGGCTTTCCCAACGCCACCGTGTCAGGGTGACCCACTCGAACGCCGTGCCTTGGCCTTGGCGTCGTGCCACCGGAGCTGCGGGTGGAAACGCAGCCTTGGCCTTTGTCATCTGCCTCGGGTGACCGAGACACCTTGCCCTGCTCGCTGCCCAGTGCTGCCAGCCCAGCGGTGTCTGAGGAGAGAGAGGGGTTCAGTACGTGCACACCCACTCACACAGCCTAGGGTGGATGCATACAGTTCTTACTGGTTATTTCTTTGTTCAGAATTCTTTTTGAGGAGGAACTTTTTCCCTGTGACAGTGATGGAGCACTGGAACAGGCTGCCCAGGGAGGTTGTGGAGTCTTCGTCTCTGAAGATACTCAAAACCCCCCTGGATGTGTTCCTGTGTGACCTGGCATAGGTGATCCTGCTCTGGCAGGGGGGTTGGACTGGAGGATCTTTCGAGGTCCCTTCCGGCCCCTGATGTTCTGTGATTCCTTTTGCATGTAGCTGCATTTGTGCTTATTAGGGTATCGCACATCGATGGGCATGTTGGTAAAAAGCTAAAGCATCAGAGAGCCCTAAAATGTAATTATATCACTTGCACTCCCAATTACTTCATTTACACAGACCTTAGAGGGCAATAAAAACTTACACAGACATACCCAAGAGAGGTCTTTTTAGCCGAGTGTAAAATACATGTAATTCCCAAGTCTGGGAACTGTCATCCGTATATCCCAGCCTGATTGGTGTGTGTTTGTGTTTACATAGGTCTTCCTTCCTCTGAGGAGTGTGTCTGACCTAGCTAGCTAGTGGCTGTGCCTGCTAGGAGCAAAAGAAGTGGCCTGTTTCAAAGTTGCATTGTACTTACAGAACATTTAACTTCAAATTAAATCTCTAGTCAGCTAGGCTGCTAGAAGATTTCTGACAAAAAGAAAAAAAATAGGCATGGGTTACTTTGTTTTGCTCTATTTTTCTCTTTACAACGGTATTTATCAATTGAAGCTTTAATTATTACAGATCATAGAAGTTGAATTCTCTGGGATGCTTGGCAGTATAAGAACTTCAGATTTGCGTGGAAGCTTTTAGGGAATGTGAGCCGTGTGTTATATATGTTATTGAAAGCATTGGTGGGAAGATGATGTCCGCAGAGAGCTTACCTTAACATTTCCTTCAAGTTTGAAACCTATTGTGAGGTGCGTGGGGGTGGTGTTGTTGATGTTTTGGTTTGTCTTAACTTTGTTCTTGTTTCATTTCAGGGAAAGCCCAGGCAGAAGGTGGATCAGCTCGGACATCGCTTCTTATTTTAGTGTCCATCTTCTTATCAGCTGCTTTCCTTATGTTCCTGGTATATAAAAACTTCCCACAACTTAGTGAGTAAGTATGTCGGAGATGATTAATTTATTTGCTTTCATTCAGTATCCAGTTGTAGAGAAGTCTACATGGAGTTAAGTGATTTTTAAATTGACATGAGCTAGTTATAGACATAACCGGTTTGGTTTTGTTTTGTGTTTTTCAAACTGGAACTTGAATTTATAATCTAGAATGTCAGGATACAAAGCTTAATATTGAAATACTAACTGGTAGGATCTGTGTAAACAGAGCTGTACTTGACCAAGAGTGTTGGACAGTGGAGACGCTGTGTTTTGAAAAGCTACCTTCTGTGACTTTAGCAATGCTAACTCACTGTGTTCTTCCTCAGTTGAGAGCTAAAACGTGCTTGGCTAGGGCTAGGTTTATGTCAGAATTCCTTCTGCACTGGCATAACTGGAGGCTGTCATCAAAAGGGCATGTTCTCCTACATAGCTAAGCTTGGTGTTCTCTTTTTCTCCTTTTTGCTGCATCTAGTACTCGTGTTGGGAGGGTCAATGGTTTGACAAGATGGAAGCCTTGCTTCTCTGACAACTTTCTTTTCATTTAGTAGTTAATTTTCTGTATGATTAACTTGTTCAACAAGTTCAGGGTGCAGCAGTCTGGTCACTACGTCTGATACAGAGGGATAGAGGACGCGGAACTGTGCTGCCCAGGGTTGCACCAGATTAAGGTGTGACGTGGAATTTTGCTCTTAAAGCTTTGTTTGTTGTGAGGTAAAGCTCTGCTGCTCTGGCTGCACTTCAGATGTTATGATCCTGACACTGAGGCAGTTACAGTTGGTGTTGGCTGAAGTGTTGACCGCTGTTCAGTTGCCAAGGCCTGGTTTGAGTAAAAATTTCTTTTTGATCAGTACTTGGTAAGAAGAAAAGAATAATCCTAGAAATGAAGCAAATTATTGTAATTAAAAAATAAAAATATGTAGAAGTGAGGATTTTCCGATACATTTCACGCTGTAAATATTAAGTGTTCTTCTGAGAACATTATCACAGTAATTATGTGGTCTGTTTGAGATTGTAGTTCAGTGATATAGGCTATCTAGTTATCTGTATGTTCAGTAAGTAATTTTACTATGCTGTTTGATCATATTTACCACCATTCCTGCTCTTTTTTTTTTTTTTTTTTCCAGAGAAGAAAGAGAATGTATAAAGGTTCCTAGAGATATGAACGATGCAAAGGCCTTGGGAAAAGTCCTGTCGAAGTATAAGGACACATTTTATGTTCAAGTATTAGTGGCTTATTTTGCCACATATGTTTTGTATCCTTTTTCTGATCTAAAAGACAGTTTGGATATGGTCATATTTCTCTGACAAAGAAATGAAAAAGAGAAACTTAATAATTCTTGGTCCCGGGTGAAGAAGGCTAACATATCTCGGTGTGTTTATCAATAGACAAAAATACTCTCAAATCTTGGAACTTAAAACGCTTGTTATGTGTTTCAGTATGCCTTTGGACTGTAAGAAAGGATTGAGTGGAAGGAAATTGATGCACACATGTATAGTAGCAAATGCTCTAGTGGATTTGCACATGGCTTTGCGTTGACTATCTGTTATGAACAAGTTTTTTAGCTTTGATAGTAGACGTGCTCAATTTAGCATTATACTAATTTTTTAAATTGCAAACTGAATCGCCAGGGAGAAATCACTGTTGATTCTAAGGGAAAACTGAGACTACTGCACTGCTCTTCCTTGAGACATTCAGCAGTACCACGTAAGACTGATCTCCACAATATTTTACATCATTTCTCAGGGAAAGCATTTTGAGCCTGTTTTTCATCTCTGCAGTGCCTACATTACAAAACCACATCTCTGTTTCCTTTGAAAGAGCGAAATTTCTGAAGTACTTTTTGCCTAGGGAGACACAAAGGCTACTTGTGTTCTGTGTTAACTTTTTTCCTGAGTGCTGAATATATTAATTAATCATTAAACACACTCTTAACTGGAACACTTAACTAAAGGTTAATAACTTTTAAAAGCTGTATAAGAGGTCTGTTTCATAGTTTCATGCAGGAGGCTCTCATAACTCGGAGAGAAAAATCAGCGCTGAATGTGCCATGAGTAATTATCCTCTGGCTCGTTCTTCTGAAGTGTAGTTCACAAATAATAGCTTTATGAAGAAAATAGCAATGTGAGGGTTTATTTATTAACAAGAAGTAGAACGGAGTTAGAATTGGCTGTTTATTGAACTACTATAGCAGCTGATGTGATGCTGTTTACTGTCTCAGCAGTAGACTGCAATTAGTTGACAAGCACGTCACAGTTCTCTCAGAACTTTGACACTTGCTTAGGAAAAGCCGTACTGGTTGGAATGGACTTAATATAAAGGAAGATTAGTTGGATTTTTGATACTTTGGTCCATTCAAGTCAGATAAAATAGTGTGCCAGGGTTTTTTTGGTGTATTTCTATCCAAAGAGGGCAATACATCATGGTCTCAAGTATGCCTAGCAAGCCTTAAGCTCAACAGCCTGTTTGCTTACGCTGCAGAAATTTGATTTTTTGCCTTTTTGAAAAATTCTGACTGACATTAGTGATCATGTATCCTAGTTAGCTAGCGATTGCAGCATGTCCATTTGTAAGGAAGTAATAGTTGCCTGCATACCTGTCAGTCTTCTGTGAAACTCAGAGTAGTTATGGGCTTGGACAGGTCTGTGAACTTTTCAGAGAGAATAGCTGAAATCAGAAGTATGTGTTCCCTGCAATGTCACAGTAAATCCCCTGTGTCAGTTGTAGCACAGATAAAAAGAAAAATGTAGTACAACTTTTACTATTTAGTGACTTATTTCTGTACGTGTAATGAATCTACACTTTGTTTCTCTGTGCTTGAGCTTCTTGTGCTACTCTGCAGATACATTTTGAAGTAAAGATCTTTAAAGGCTATGCCTGTTTATATTTATGCTTTTTCAAATTGTGATATGTATCATGACTACTTACAGAATTCAGAATTGGGTAGCCTTTTCTTTTATTCTTTCTTAACTAAGATGCATCCAGTTTGCAAACGTTTGCTATTCCCGGGTCTATATTTCTCAGTATCCTGTCGGGGTTTCTTTATCCCTTTCCACTGGCCTTATTTCTTGTTTGTCTGGTAAGTATGGAAAATAGTTTTGAGGGTATATATTACTGTCTATTGGGAATACAATTGGGAATCTGAACAGCTTCCTGCCTGAAATGATCAGAGGCTGAGTGAAACAGGGCTGTGCTTTAGTTTCTGAGGCATGAAATTCACCGTAGCATTGGTTGATGATCCAAAAGACTAAACCTCTTTCTCCAAATTTTCTTAATAGTGGAGGCATCTGACTGTGAATCATCCAGTGTTTCCTTTAAATTTGTCTAGCATCCTTCAGAACACGACTGTAATTTCCGAATGTGATTACTGCATTATTATTGCACCGCAAAACACATCTTGTAAAAAATGGCTTCAAATGCCCAAGCAGCTCAACTTAAGATAGGAAATGTGTGTTATTGACAAGCTTCAAAAAATGCCATTTACAAAAGATGCAGTCATTATGAGCCTTAGTATGTAAGAATGAGATAATTGAGTAGGTATGGAAGACCAAGTTGATGAATGCTCAAGTGTGAATCTCTTCAGTGCCATTGTGCCCCTTATTTGCAAAGCTTTCACTGTTCTAAATCTTATAATAAAACTGCAGAAGCACTGAATGATAAGTAGTCATCATTGTCTACTTAAAATGTTAAGATTGATCTAAAAGCTTTGGAAATAAAGGAACTGTCTTGGGTCAACAACATTCTAGTGAGTGTGTAGTACTGCTGAAGGAGAGTCCTTCAGCCTCAGTGGAGGGCTGCAAGAAGCAGGCTCTATCTAGTCAGTGTAGCTAATAGGGATATAGGGCTCAGATTATTTAGTATCTGCTCATTTGTTCTTTTTTTTTTTTTTTTCTCTTTTCTCCAGTGTTCAGGACTTGGAGCTTCATTTTGCTATATGCTCTCATACCTAGTGGGACGTCCTGTTGTGTACAGATACTTAACAGAAAAAGCAGTAAAATGGTCAGAACAGGTAAAGTTTCCAGAGATGCTGAAATTTATTATAGGAGATGTATAGTGGAATAGCATGGAAAACTAGGAGGGTCTTGTACTCGTGTATCTAGTTACAAAGAAAGGATTCTGACTCCTTTCTGACACGGTGTCTGAGTGTTTGTAAACAGTGGGGAGTATTCCTGGTTTTATGATGCTTCCTGTGAGGAAGCTGTTTTTACCTAGCAAGAGTTTGCAACTGATAACCCCCGCTGGTTTAGTTCATGTCAATAGGATAACTTCTCCAGTTTCAATTTAAAGTAGTATCTCTCTAAGCATCTTGACTGATGAAACTGGGGTTTGTGTTTTTTATAGGGGAAGAAAATGTATGTCCGATTGCAAAACCTAAATTTGAGGATTTTACTGTGGTTGGAGCATTTAGAAACTTTCTCTTGCAGTATCTGGTAACATGAATTTCAGCAAGTGTTTATCATCAAATGAAGTTAAAGATTTTTGCAGTACAAAATCATAGTGTGATTAGTATTTGATCTCTTGTTTTGAGACTCTGAAATATGTGAAGAGATTTATTTGTTTATTTATTTTAGTTGCAAATGTAAAGCACAACTAACTACTGGACTCTGTTCCAAGATTCCTGAATCACATAAAAATATTTTAAACTTGTTCCTCATTAGGTAGGATGTGGAGCTGTCCTGCACAACTGACCTTATTAAATAATATAGTAGTATTTTGAGTCTTGACCCAAGTAAGCCTTAATATCGCAGTATAACCTTGAGGCTATTCTCTGAATGGCCAACAGTTAATGTTTCTATTAGTAGAACTGGATATGTGATTTAAAATTGTGTAATTGCAGCTTGTATCTCACTGTCTCCAGGTTAATTGGACTATATATCATGCTTGCATTTTGAGGGCTAAGACATTTTATATACAGGATTAATCAATGTTTAAATATTTGTTCTTCACTAAGATTAAGAGCATTACTGAACAATTACTGACTTTAGTGGGGCAGCTGAAGCTAAAGGTGGAGGAACAAGTAGGATTGTGACTGGGGTGAGTTGCTACACGAGATTTCATATGGAATTGCAGAAATCAGACCAGGTTTGGTTTCGACTGGGGAGAGATGACCATATTTAGGTGTAGGCTTAGTGGAGGTTGGCCAGGACAGCCCAAATGTGGTGGATTCTCTGCTATCCTTCTAACTTGGGTGGAGGTTACGGTTCGTGTTTGAAATGGAGGAACTGCTTAAGCCAGACTGGAAGGAGAAAGGGTTTTGATTTAGTACTAGTCTAAGGAGCTAGACCAGACTTGAGAATGTAATTAAGACTGTAAATAAAGATGGGGCTGTTGCGGTTGCTCCTGTGTAAATATTAATGCTGGCCACTCTAATGTATGGGTAGATAGGGTTTGCAACTGTGCTGGCAGTAGCCACCTGAGGAACTTGGAGCCGTGAACTGGGTGAGTTTCCCAGTCAGGAATAGAGCTGTTTCAAGTTGGATCATGAGTTAGGACAGAGTGGTCGAGGAACAAACTTCATAGCTAGCTCCTGCAAAAGCTTTAGGGTCAGGATGAGGAGCTGCCTGTGTTTTTTGGGCTACAGTTAGACGGGCAGAGGTTGCTGCACTGAAGTTAGGGTTCAGCCTGCTGCTGTGCCCAAGTACTTGTTGGCTGTTTGTTTGGACGCATCATCACCATGCTCTACCGCAGACTGGTATTTCCAGACTAACCCCAGTACTGCTTAACAGGCGATTCTCTGTTGACTCTTCCTTGACTCACTCCTTGTTTCACTGGTTTTCATGTTTGCAGTTTGTAAATGTCTCCAAAAGTTACAAAAAAAAAAAACAAAACCCTCCAAAAACCTAACCAACCAACTTCTAGTAGTAAAATCATTGTGTATTTTCAAGGCAGGGATTTCTTTTTTTTACTGAAGTTTTGTCTTGTTTTGGCAGGTTGAACGACACAGAGAACACCTCATTAACTACATAATATTTTTGAGAATAACGCCGTTTCTTCCCAATTGGTTTATCAATATAACATCTCCTGTAATTAATGTGCCCTTGAAAGTATTTTTCATTGGCACATTTCTAGGTAAGAATTCTGGCTGGTGACCTGCAGTTCAGGGGTAGCCAGAAGAAGGGGTATTATTTGCTTCTCTCTCTGAGTTGTTCAGCAGAGATCACCACCTAATGGGCAGCTGAAAGACTGCACAAAAATTTTGTACTTTCTGATGTGAGGAGCTTGTGGCATCAAAAGATTTTGATAGTCAAGACTATTCTGCTGCACTGGATCAGGGGTCATGAGCCCAGGCTAATTACTTGTTTATGGAAACGTACATTATATGAACACTTGGTAACTTTTAGTTCCACTCCATGATTATAATACATCTGTGAACTTCTATACACACCTCTGTTTGGAGCTCAGCGTAATTGTGTGAGGATGTATGTGACTTTGATCTGAAGGATTGCTTCTCCCCTTCCCAATCCATTTTGTTCCATCACAATGTATCGTCCCAGGATTCAATTAATAATTTAATGTAGTGCTAAACAATTTAGTTTTGTAATTTGGCATTTTTTTTTGCAAATACTTTATCTGGTTAGAAAATAATCCATATATTTCTTTAGGAAATTAAATAAAATCTGTTAGTAGAGAGACAAGTTGAAATCTGTAGTCAAAAAATCAGAGATTTTCTTAGTCTCCTGTGTTGGAGTTGGTGTTAAAAAATGAAAAATGGCATAAACCCAGTTCAGCAGAGATCACCTTTTGATACGCGACTTTTGTCTCTGGTTTTTGTACTTACAGCCTTCTTAAAAAAAAAAAAGAGGAAAAAAAATAGTACAAGGCAGCAATGTCTGAAATTTTTGGTGTTAAAAGTTGGGTGACTAATTTATGATTTTTTTTTCCCATTATTTGTTTCCTTTTCCCTAACAAGCTGTTTTTGTTTCCTTTGCCCCCCTATTTCCCTGCTCCAGGTGTGGCACCACCGTCTTTTGTAGCCATTAAGGCAGGAACTACACTGTACCAACTTACAACAGCAGGGGAAGCTGTTTCCTGGAACTCTGTTTTTGTGCTGATGATTCTAGCCATCCTCTCCATCCTACCAGCTGTCTTCCAGAAGAAACTGAAACAGAAGTTTGAATAAGGATCAAACTGGACCAGAATTTCCCATACTTCATCTCAGGATCAGCACCTCTGATATTTGTATATTTGCCTTTCTGTTGGATTTTAAGCAATTAAAGGAGAGGCGTGTAATTGATAAGAATGTCTTTAAATGAACACATAGCCTAAAATTGAAGGACCTGTGTTCAGAGAAGTACTGCGTATAGTTTTGTAACGAAACCATCAGTGTTTTACTTTAGGAGGGTGTGCGTGTGGCCCTCGGGATGAGGGAAGTGAAAACACAGATGTAACATTTTGCTTTGGTTATATGCAGAGCAAAAAATTGTCAAGTAGACATAAACTACAGGTAATGATTTCTGAAACTTGCAGGAGAAAACCCCTTAATTATTCAGTCCAATTTCATAATATTCTCTGTAGGCTTGCATGTGATTTGGTCTGAGTATGTTTCTCACTGACAATATCTCTTTTTTTTGCCTTTGAGAGTTCCAAAATAATAGCCTAATATAATATAATAACGGTGCTCACTAAAGGGTTTTTTTGCAGTACTTTAACTACAGTGATATCCTCATCCAGATTGTATACTTCTATTTATTAGTGCTGTGTGGATTTAAATACTTGAATCTACGTCCGCTTTACTAACTGGATTAACAAAGTGTCACATCATTCCTGCTTGTCCTCTGTATTGGGAGAGGATATAGGAAGGGAGAGAGCAGGTTAGCATTTTTATTGTGGCTGGCTGATGATTTTGAAGTTCTAATTAGGATTTTTTATTGTTGATTATTTTGCCAATATTTCACTTGCATAGATTTATCCCAACGATTGAAGACGACGATCCTACGATTATATAAAATTTTCAGTTCTCGAGTGATTTAAAAATGGTTAACAGGAGGCAGTGTAACATTACCATTTCTCAAGTAGTACAGAAAGAGGCTTTTTCCATTTTCCATTGCAGCTCAGTGAACTGGAGGAAACGTCAGGTACACAAATTGGTGTAGTTCTTATTAAAGGGCTGGTTTCAAGTCACGTTCAAAGCGTCGTGGAAGAGAAGGCTCTTGTGTCAGCGTATATAAAATGGAAAGAATGATTCCTTCGGCTGGTACGTCAGTAACTGGCAGTGGACAACCAGCTATGTTTCACCGCTAAGTAGAAATATATATATTCACTTAATAAGGTACATGATACCTCCCCTTGTATGCTTATAACTGTTGTTGTTTATTGTGTTGTCCATGGAATCCCACAAAACGAGACCCTGACCAGCAGGAAACTGGTGTGTGCTTTTTAAGTTTTATCCTGCTGAAACCAGTGCTGCTCATCTGCTTTGAGCTGGGGCCCCTGGAGTATCTTGCCAAAGTGGGGGTGACACATGAGCGTAAGCTCCAATTCGAGGGTTTATTTGTCTGTATCCTCATGTTAGCTCATCGTATGACAGGTCATTGAGATGTAAGAGAACAGCTCCATAAATGTGATAATGTGAAAGGTACTGGTACCTTTAAAGGGTTTGTTCTTGTAACATTGACTGACTCCATTTCATCACAGCATTATATGTAAATATATATAGTAAATACTGTTGATATACTATTTGTCTTTTATTTAAATCTAGGCTGCACAGTAAATGGTATTTTTTACATAGGTAGATAAAGGAATTCATACCATTTTTTGTTCACAAGTTTATTGTAAGATCGTTTAGCTTCAACGATTTTGTTATTTAGGATTTACTCTAAATGTGTACTTTACTGGCGTTTAAAACTCAACAGTGATTACTTTTATTGCTGCAGTTCAAATCTCAGAGGTCATCTACACAGGGGATTTATTCCGTAGTAAACTTGAGTGTGAATTTAGCAAGTTGTGAGCAAGTGTCCCCTGGACTACTGAGTGTGAAGTTGCTGTAGATTTACAGCCTACTTTTCTGCATAGTTAATTTTTCATGTAGATGAGCTCTCAGAATAAATTACCCTACTACTTATTGTCCTGTGGCTTTTCTCAGAATTTGTCTCCTTTTCTGGTCAATAACAGATGCTGTTGTAAAATCCCTTCTGTGCTGTGTAAAGCCAGTGTTTAGGTGGGACCTTGGCACTAAAGAAGGAACTGAACTATGTTTCGGTGTAATGTGAATCTTGCAATCAGTTGACATTTTCACCGAGTCGTATTTCAGTGTGTAGATGGGATCAGGCTATGTTACTGAAAGCCTGTTCTCTTTCAGCTGTACACTGGCTTCCCAACACAGTGGCCAAAAGCCTTAAATCGTTAAAAAGGTTGAGAACAAGGGTCTTTCCTTTTGCAAAACCTTAGCTTTTTTTCTTTTTTTAACCTGTCCCTTCTGTGTTTATCTTCAGATGCCAAGGGCCTCGGGTGTTTCCTGCCCCGTGAGGACTCCTGAGGTTTGTGAAGAGTAAGGAAGGCCTTGTGACAAAGGCAAAACCACTCTGTGCTGTGCAGTACTGCACTGGCCTGCTCTTTCCTTTAGAGAATCCAGCAAGAGAGAGCTGTAAACAGCGGCTACCATGAAACAAACTGGAAAATCAGCAAGAAGTATCTTTGGTTTTTAATTGCAAGGAATTTTGAGCTGTCAGGCGACCCGTTCATCTTGTCCTGTGATATCCGCATGATGTCATTACTAAATGCCCCTTGCCGTTTGATAATAAAACTATTCTATAAAACACAAAATGTATTTTTGAGTACAGTGAAGTGTGCTGAACTTCCCAGTAAGCTTTATTTTCTTATTAACCTGTTTGAAAGAGATGAGTTCTTAAATGGTATTAAACTGAGCTAATTACATCTGTAGATGAGATTCATTCTGTTTCTACCTTTATTTCAGAACACACAGGTAAACTTCATTTCCTTTTCTGTCTGAAATTAATTGTTCACATACAACAGTAATTTTGAAAAGTCTTTATATTTTGCACTGGAAGGGAATTGGGTCTAAATGGTTTTATCTCCTCAAATGGAACCATTTGTATGATTTCCTCCTTTATTTTCCCCATGAATTCCTGATGGAAGGCTTATGGGTCAAAATTCTTATTATAGCTTCATTCACCTTCCCTTAATACTCTGTTAAGTCTGGTTTAGGGAATTCTTTTTATGTGTTTTGCCTTGTATAGAAAACTGATGCTGAAAGCTTCCTGAAAGGTTAAGACAAAAAGTAGAAGTTAAAAAATGAGAAGTCTTTCCTTAAAATGTTAGTGAACTAGGCTATTGTGCAGAGTCAAAACATGTTTTTTATTGTTAGGTAACTTTGAAGATTATTTGCTGTGTTGTTTCTGAGAATATCCATCATGTATAGTTTCTGTGATAACCTAATTTTCTGGTAGTAACTAAAAATGCAGGGTGGTTTGCTCCGCTTTGCGTTAGAACTGATGTGTGCTGCCTGCCTCCTTCCATGCAGTTTACTTTGGATTAAACTGAGTAACCACCAGCGTCGACTCAACCAGGCAAGGACTGCTCGAGGACTGAAACACCCAGCAGCTGCTGCAGGTACATTTTTACATATGTAAGGACTGACTGAAAGAGAAGCCTTTGTGAGAGCAGTTGCTACAGGAATGAAATTCATACCTGTAGCGTTTTGCACTAGAAATATGTTTAAAAGTAACGAAATAGGAAATGCATTTCTGTTTCTTAGCCACATTATTTTTCCTTTCTCTCATTCTTGCAAGTAATAACAGTAGAGTGATAGCTCTGGGAATCGTGGGAGCTAAACCACTAAGAAGCATGCCTTCTAGTCAAATTCCTCCAGTCAGAACTAACCTTGGCACCACGAACAAATCCTGTCCTGGGAATGCTATGTGAGTGCCTCTCTATTCCCTAGCAGCCACTACAGAGCCAGTGCTCAAAAGGGCAAGTCAAACTACCCCTCAAAATATACAGGGAACTGTTTTTCATAACGTGGGACAATATCTTTTGCAAGATTACAAAGGCAGGTGTGGGTGTTTTTGTGGTCATGGTTTTTGGTTTTGTGCCCCCCCCCCCCCCCCGAGAAGGGTGAAAAGAATACAGGTCAAATGATAGAAAACTCCTGTCATAAATACGGTTCTGTCTGAACCATGTATTTTTGTACGATGATGTTAAGAGGGAAATGAAAGAAGTTTGGACAGATGAGCAGGATCCAGAGTGATCTTTTCAAATTTCCTTCCAAGAGAAGTCAGTTTTTCTGATTATTTTCATGACCCATCGATGTCTTGCCATGATACATTCCTGCCTAAATCTCAGCTGGTGGCTTTATAGCTCCAGGTCACTCAGACTGAAACAAGTTACGGCTTTTTAATAATGGCAATTCAGATGAGTAAGAGCATAGCATGTTTACTAACATCTGTAACTCCTCTTCCTGTTCTTAAAAATACTCTACCTAGTGTAATAATCTGTGTTTCCTTGTTTTATAGTACCCAAGGAAGAATCTGAGTCTGCATTATGAGAGCTAAGATCACTGACCGGTGTATAACTATGTGATAGGCCTCATAAAAGCTCCTTTCTGTAGGTAATCTTCAAAACACAGAGGTTTCTGCTTCTGCACATCTCTAGGACTTCAGTGATATCTTTGTAGCCTTAAAAGGTTAGTAGAGTGGTTAGTAGTCTCTGGAGAGGAGTGGGAGTGCCAAGGTGGAAAATAGTTTTTAAAATTCTGCACTGGAATTAAGAAATAATGTTATGGTCACAACTCCTGATTTTTCTTTCACAGCCCTAGCCCTTGAGCAGTTGTTTCCAATAATCTAGAGTGTTTACAGTGTTTACTGTTTTGGGAAGAAGAATTTCATGCTGTGAAAAAGTGTTTTGAGCAGATGACTAAATTATTCTTATGTTTGACTATTTGTTCTGTGGTAAAATGATTTCTCACAGGGAATATCCCCAGGGTGGGGGTTGGAAGTACTGAGCCCAGGTGGCCTGTCCCACTGCCTCTAGTGAGGGAGCAGGACAGGCTGGGGGCAGCCTCAGCCAGGAGGCTGAAGGAAGTATACATACCTATATATCTATCTAATATATATAGTTGACATCCTCAGAGTCTCCTCCACTGTTAAAGGAGATTCTAAATGCTCAGTCTGAATACTGTAAAATTTTATTAAGCAGGTACAGTAAATCAGATGTTTTGATACCTAAGCCCCTTTGTGCTTAGTCATCAAACCAGCCTTCAGACTTAACCAGTGTGTCACCCTGACTATGTTGTGCAGCGTGCCTTGGTCTTGACATTGGTGATGAAAAGCAGAGTGTTAGCTTCTCTCTGCTTCGTGGTTGATTCTGTGGTCGAAGGGACCCTCATAATGTTACAAAGTTTTGGGGTGCTGTGGGGTGCTCTTGCAGAGGTTCATGGGCTGCCTTTGCAGCCCCTGATGTGCCCCAGTTTGGGAGGATGTGTGTTGGGTGATCTGCTCTGCAGGCTGTATTCCAGAAGTCTGTCGCATGAATATTACTTACACCAAACACATTGTCATTAAGCAATTACATCCAGTTTGAAGTGTCCAGCTTTGCAAGCTGGAGAGCCTTGCTTTACTGTTAAGTGTCACTGGTTATGTTTTGGGGTTTTAAGTTTTATTTAAGAATCCAAACTAAAGTCATTAGAAGACACTATAGACAGTCAGCACTCTGACAACTGTAGTAATCTATGCTTTGAGCTCTGTTACCTTTTTAAGTTTAGCTCTTCTTGGGAAACAGCTGCACAGAAAAAAGGCAAATACCTGATTTCTGACTCTTTCATTTCTTTCAGCAGTTCTGAATTAAACTGTAATTGGCTGTTGGGGTTTTTTACTGCTTATTAAATAAACTCTTCCAATACTCATGATTGTGATTGTTGGCAAAATGAGTCTGAATTAACTCGTATAAGGAATAATCAAGATATGTTCACATTAAATTCTGTCTTCCCTATTTTTAAAAGACTTTATTCTCTTTGCTTTAAGGCTTGAGCTTGAAAATCCCATTTTTTGCCATTGGAAAGCAGCAGCTGAATCAACGGTGATAGTCTTGCCAAAGACAATGAATCTTTTAAACCACTTCCTATTTACTAGTGTCTTTATGTTTCTCTGGCTAGAGAGTCACAGTTTCCACACATTGCACAGTTCCACAGATTTTTCTTAATGTTGTAAAGAATACTTTGAAGAACTCATAATGTAATTGAGAGCGTCGTTGCCTTTCTCAAAGATATCTAAGCAATTTGCCAAGTTAACCGACAAAATTGCCATATTTGGGATGTTCCCTGATGTTGCTCAAGAAGCCAGACAGATTAAAAGTACTGGCCTTTGAATTGAGTGTGACAGATGCCGCTCGTGGTCACAGAAATGAAATACGCGGGGTGGGGGAGATGCGGTGGAAAAGCGACAGTGAGGGAGGAGAAGGGGAGGAGAAAGCTCTAGCTGTTTGGGTGCTTCTACTGGATGACTAGGCTGCAAGCTGACAAAGTGTGAATGAGCTTTTCCCAGTGAAGGCTGTGGTGACTCTTGATTAACCTTCTGTTGATTCTAGTTCATGCAGTTTCTCCCTTCTTGTTCCTTTCTTGTAGCAATTCAAAGCAAATCTGAATTGCTTAGTCTGAGACCCTCCTTTTAGAAAAAGTATTTCTTGTCCCCTTACCCTGTTGCATAGCAAGGCATCTGTGTGTTTAAATACTGCTGCTCAACAGTGTTTCTGGCAGTCCACTTAGGGGCCCATCTAGCTTTACTGGCTAAATCTTCTACATACAGTTACTGCTAGAGCAGTTAAAGTGTAAGAAAGAACAATTTATTCCCCAATTTTACTCTTAGTTTGACAAAAAAGCCTGACAAACCCTGCCAGTATCTGTGTTGTTTCCCTAGACTTTCTTACAAGTCCTGAGACCATCAGGCTATGACTTTTGTTTATAAGGGTTACACTACGGTTCAGGTTCACTCAAAAGAAGTGTACCACCTGCTGAATACATTGTCCTTTGCCACATCAAAAGCAGACTGAGAAGCAAAATGTGCAAAAAAAGGCTAGATAACATAGCAGACCAAGAGCAACCCCATTGAGCTAGTTCTGTTCTGCTCTGCAATCTTCCACAAACCACCAGATGGGCTGAATGTAACCTAAATAGATGTGCTTACTGTAGAGTGAACTTTCACTCTGATGTTGCTCCTCATTATCTTGCTGTCTTTATTGAAATCTCTCCCTCTGCTTCGCTAGTGGTTTAAAATCGAACTGTCTGAATTGTCAGTCAAATCTAAGCAATACTTTCATTCATTGATCACCCCTTCTGTAGCCCATACAGTCCTAATCAAGTGAAGACTGATAGCACCAGTGCTTCTCCCAGTTGTTCCTATGTCCCAGGAGGATGGACAAGCTTTCCACAATTCTGTGGGCAAAATGGCCTGAGAGCTTGGTTATTGTGCTGCAAAAGGCTGTAGACCGTTGACGGTGAAGCCTCACACCTGTGGCTGTCTCTAGTGCCCACAAAGAACCCGCCACGTCTTGGCAACGTAAACTCAAGTAGGTGAAGTTTGATGTGCTTGATAGCATGTTGTTAGTGGGCTCAGAGGGATTCAGCATTGGGGATGCAACTGTAACCACGTGTCCTAGATAATAATCCTAAAAGACTGAAAAGCTTTAATTTCTCCTCTTCAAAGCCCTATCAAGACAGGGAAGGATTCTGATGTGAAAGGCACACCTAGAGAAGCGAGTGAGCAGAGGAACCGCTTACAAACGTAAGTACGGTCCCCAGAGGCTACCCCAGGTCCAATATGGTCGAGGGAAGGAAGGGCTATCAGCTCTGAGCATGGGTGTGTGGTCACCAGCCCCTTAACGGTTTGGTTTGAGCCGTTCCTGTTCTTCTCCCCCCTTCCCCTGTGGCTGGCTTCTGGTCTGTGCTGGGCCAGAGGTGGGGCGGTGGGTTCCACGCAGCAGTGCAAGCCCAACTTCTAAAAAGAGTCGTCTGTCGTCTGGGATGTTGACAGAAAAAAACCAACACTCCCAAACTGAAGACAAACAGTGAGGAAAGCACTTCCCCTGCGCCTTCCCTCTCTCCGCTACCGCCTGAGCCCGTCCCCGCGCCGCAGCAGCAGTCTTTGGGGGAGCGGGGCCGAACGCGCGGGTGACGGGGGAATGCCTCAGGCCAGCGGTGCCAGCGCCTTCCCGCCCCGTCCCCAGCTGCAGGGGGGGCCGCAGCCGAGAGCCTCTGCAGCCCCCCTGCCCTCGGCAGGATGACGTCACCAGCCCGGCGAAGCGCGCAGGCGCAGCACTGCGGCTCCCGGCCCGGCCCCCCCCCCCGGAACCGCTGGGGGCTGTACCCACAATGCCGCGCGGCGCTGCCCGCTCCGCTCCGTCATGGAGGCGGCGGGCGCAGCTGGCGCGGCCCCGCCGCCCGCTGCCGCCCGGCCCCGCACCCCCTGAGCCCCGCGCACCCCTCGGGCTCCAGCATGAGCGGCGGCAGCGGGGGTGGCTCTTCGGCACCCGGCCGCTTCGCCGACTACTTCGTGATCTGTGGGCTGGACACCGAGACCGGGCTGGAGCCGGACGAGCTCTCCGGTGAGTGGCCACGGGGCCGGAGGGCGGCGGCCGCTGAC
>JAAGNO010019461.1:0-19167 GCA_033439905.1 Ceryle rudis
GAAATGTAACGTGCTGCGTGTGCGTGTGATTTTTTTTTTTTAACTCCACTACCCATTCTTTCCACCTTAATTGATAAATGTAATTTCTGTGAGTCTCTTAAATAAGATGATTTCAAACTATGGTGTTCCTACAGATTTACCCCACCCCATCTCCACCCCCTGCCTTGGTGAGGCTTCTGTACTTGTGAGCTTCTAAACTAAGTGATAATTGATTTATTTTTTTAATTTTAATTATGCAGGATGATGTATTTTTAGTTACTTTCACATAGATTGAGTGAAGTAGAAACTCTTGTTTAGTCATCTTGTCTACAAGTTTTTGAGCATTTAATGAAATAAATAATTTGCAGGTAATTACAGAAAATTTACTCTCTGCTTGTAGCTGTGATTTCTTAAGTCATCAAGTACATATAACTGATTTGGATTTCTTACTTGCCATCTGTCAACAGAGTAAGCACTTGCTGGTTATTGCATCAAACAAAGTATTAATTGTTAATTCTGTGATTGGCCATGTCCAGCAAAAATATACTTTATCTGTGTGGAGGTAGGTACAGGAGAGTGATGTATTTGACTGGGAGATAGTGTTCTGTATTCCACTATTCTTTATCTGTTAAAATAGTGTTATGCAGAACTTCTTCCTATTGTAGCTCATACTGAAATGAAGGATTTTTTGCTGAGAAAGTTTGGAAATTCAGTGTCTGATTTAATTCTAGCAGCACAAAGTGTCCTTGCCTGTAACCTCCCGTGTACGCCACTATACAGCTGATTCTTATGTCCTGAGGGAGGCAGTGTTTTTGTTTTGTAATGTGATGTTGGCCTTTTAGTATTCTGATCTATAAGCTTTGGTAATTACTTGAGGAGTTCCTCCTCTCCTTCTGCCATCTTGAGTGTTTTGAGTAGGTGGTAACTTCATGTTTGATTTGGTTGCGATTTCAGCAAAGACAGCTTGATCAATGCTTTGGAAAGGAGCTATTCTAATTAATTTCACACTTGTCTATAAGTAGTTAGACTTTCTTTTCTCTATCTCTTGTTCTATGTGAAAACTTAGTCGCGTGACTTCTGTCCTTTATTAAATTGTCTCAGGGAGGCTAGCAAACCCATTACCATACAACACCCTGTTAACTCAAAGTTAATTGAAGTTCAGTGAAATTCAGACCCATGACTTTAGTGCCATTTACCAAGTCATTATTTTGTTTCTGAAGTGTTGAAATTGTCTCTTTTGGGGGTTATTTTAATTGTTTTACTTCAGAGTGCTCATCTTCTAGTAGTTAAAATATTGCTACGATGGAGATGTTGCCTGTTTTATGTATTTAAAAAAAACAAGTTACTCCTGATGATATTGTGAGATGAAGAAAAGCAAACAGTGGCTGCTTTTTTATAGGGTTGGTGTAGGACTCTGTTTCTTGTTCTAGCTGTATTCTTGCATTGTTAGGGTGGTGAATGCCTGGGTGGTTCTGGTCAGGAAAGTGAGGGGAAAGTCATGTTTTCCTAGTATGTTTCATAAACTTTGTGAGCTAAGCTGTCCAAATGAAAGTGTTATTTTAAAGAGGCATGTTCTAAATTTTACTTAAAAGATGAAAAGTTATTACTATGTAGTGATAGTTTCTGTGTAGTTTTTGTGCCAGTTACTTCATCACTCTGATGCTCTACTACTTGTTATGAAGTATTAGACCATTTGCTATAGGAGTCATGAGACTGGCAGGCTGGATTAGGATCATCAAATGGTTTGGGTTGGAAGGGACTTTTAGAGATCTAGCTCCAACCCCCTTGCCGTGGGCAGGTACACCTTCCAGTGAAGGGAGTTAACACAGGTGAAAAGTACAGTGCTTTTTCTACCCTGATAAAGAGACACTGTAAGGGAAGACTGGAATATGATTAAGACAACTGAGCTTGTTTTTCATCTGAATTATTTACATTCAGTGGCATTTAGTATTTGAGTTAATTCTTGTTTCTGTTTGAAATCATGTTTGTAAAGTAATGAAATTGTGACTTTAGCCTGGAATGTTTGATCTACTTGACTTGAGTGGGGGGGAAAAAAAAAACCCAAACCAGATGTTTCTTGTGAATTAAGCTTTGCTGGCTCTGAAAGCATCTGCCTGTGTTATGAGTAGATAGACCTTTAGGATTTTAACATTGAGCACTGCTGCTTTTTGTATTCCAGGCACAGAGAACTTGCACTTGGTATTTTCCTACTCTGTCTGGGTGCTAAGAGATTTTCCTGAAGATGGACTGAAGGTGAGCGTGGTTGAAACGGGCACCTTGCCATTGACATTCTTAGTGCAGTGTATGGAACTGGGAGAACTCAATGAAGAAGAACTATGTTAATGCTAAATTGAATTAAATAAATAAATAAATTATATTTTGTCCGTTTAGTCTTGGGGTAAGACTAGCACTAGACAGAGTGCAAGGCAGCCTTTCAATTTTTCTTACATTTTTCCATTCTTAAGGAATACCTTACCTTGTAATAAGTAGCTAGGAACCTTTGATGCAACATGTAATATTGTTGATGTCATGCTTTTTGTATAAGAGCCTGATTGAGTATTTAAATGTTGAATGATAATTTTCTTCTCTTACTTTCCTTTCCTCTTTGATACAGAATTGTCTCCCTATACTTGGGAGGTGTTGGGCAGAGTAAAAGAGTTTTAACTAAGGCAGAAATGGGAATGTTTGTTAATCCTTTCAGATGCAAGGTAGCTTCTGAGTGCCTGAATAAGCTGCTCAGAATTTATGGTCTTGTGCTTATTCTTTGGACATATTTGATGATATACTGGGCTTTGGTGCCTTGGAGAAAATGCACCGTGGCACTTAAATTAATCACCATTGTTTGAATAAAATTTTGTTTTACAGATATTTACAGAAGACCTCCCTGAAGTGGAAGCTTTGCCACGAGACAAAGTGCTCAGTTTCTTGATAGAAAATTTTAAAAGCTTGACTATTCCTTATCTGGTAAGAACTCAGTCTCCACTAATGAATTCCATTCACTACAACATGTTTCATGTAAGACTTCAGTTCTCCAAGCTTTGGAGCTTGATGCTGTCTTGGAGAATGGTAGTGTTGCCAAAAGTTGTACAAAGAAAAAATAATTAAAATACATGAAATTCTGAAGTCGAGCTTGCTAAAGGCAAGCATAGAACTGTTACTTGCTTATAACAAATACTCAGAGGAAGTGTCTACAGCTGAACCTGAATATTTATTTACAGGAACACATCATTCATGTCTGGGAAGAAACTGGTGCAGACTTTCACAACTGCCTTATCCAGCTGTACTGTGAGAAAGTGCAGGGCTTAATGAAAGAGTATCTCACTTCTTTCCCTGCAGGTATGTTCAGTCTGTTCTGGTGGGAAGGCTGGGGTTATGGGACAGCACAGGGGAGCCTTCACAGGGTATTAGTGTAAGCCTTCCCTCTTCACATTCAGAAGATACCCCAAGTGTTGCAGTTCCTTCAACAACAAAAGCTGTGGGTTTGTAGGGAAGTCTAGTTCACTGCTTTTTCTAGAGGTGTTAAGGGACCGAGTGACACTTTGTTCATGATTAAGTGGAATGGAAGTTACTGCTCCCTGAATTCTGCACACTGAGGGTGGGGAAAGGCTCTTGAATAACTGAGTCTGTCACATGGGCCAGGATTCTAGTGCACAACAATTTCATCAGCATTTGCTTCCTCCTCATAATGTTTTATTGTCTTCTGTGTACTGTGTAATGACATAGCAATAATACCATAGCTTATGTTGTTCTCTTCCATACAGATAAAACTCCAGTGCCTGCTGGGGAAGAAGGAGGAGACTTGGGAGATTACCGGAAGAAACTTCTACTTTTTCTGGAGAAGTCTAGCTGGTACGAACCTAGTCGCCTAATTAGTGACTTCCCCTTTGATGGTGAGTTCAGTTTCCATAGTTTAATTAAACCCTAGCTTATTGCATTGTACAGCAAAATCTCCTCACTTCTTGTAGCATCATGGTAACTAGAAAGAGGGGATGGCTGTATCTGTAATTGTAGGCCACTGGTGTGTATACCAGTGTGTGGTAACTCTGGTCTTTCTGGCACAGTTATGTTTTACTAGTCTCTGTTGGATTTCTTTAACTATTGGCTTAAGACCTTGTGGTGTCTCCTATTGTGTAAATACTTAGCCTAACTTTTTGATGAGTCTGAATTAACAGATCTGAAGTTTGTTGTTTCTTAAGAACTCATAAAATGTTACTGAGACTAGTGTGAAGTACACTCGAAAGTCTCAGTGTGAATTAAACTATACTTGGAGCACAGGTTAATAGTTTCTTCTGCAAGTCTGGTTACCAATGGATCTTACGTTGTCATTTCTCTGTAGCTATTGACTAATCTTTCATGCTATCACTAGGTCTCCTAGAAGAACGTGCTCTGCTCTTGGGTCGTATGGGGAAACATGAGCAAGCTCTGTTTATTTATGTTCATATTTTGAAGGACACCAGTATGGCTGAAAAGTAAGGGTTTCTTTATTTTTTTTTTTATTTTATTTTTGCAAGACTTAGTTTGCTCACTGCCCTATGGATGGGATGTGTAGTGAAATGTTGCTGTATATGGAGCATGAATTCTGTAAGCCTTCAGGATCTTCTAGGTTTTCATGTTTCCTTGACTTGTAGGCTCCTCCAGGTATGTGTTCATTACAGATGATGATGCTATCCCCATGAGGCTTAACTTTTTGTGCACTTCTGTCATTGAATATGACTATCATCAGAGTTCTTTCTTTCCACCTGCCCTTAGCTTGGGAACTTCTTTCTGGTGTTTTGCTTCCTTTCTCTTTGGAGAGGCCTTAGCTAGTCCAGATGCACAGTTAAGCTCCTTCAGTTAGCAGAATCCTTTCTAGTAAAGATACGGCATTTTCCTAGATGTGCCCTATCAGGGAACCTTCTGAGTGAATCTAAAGTATTTAGGTGAAAATACCTGCCAGTATTGGTTAATTGTACATTTCAATGCTGGGACCTGTTCAGCATAACTTCTTTTAAAGCCAGTTTCAGCAAATGCCTGACGACATTCAACTCCTGTATTCAGTGTACACTAATGAACAGCATCTTTTTGGGATTCGGAAGCAGTAATTAGATATATCTACACATTTTTAAGCTATGATGTGTTTATTGGAATAATCTTTTTTCCCCCTCTTTTTACAGCTTTTCCCCCTTTACAGCTGAATTAGATTCTGCATTAAAGCTGTTTAAATTGATTGGAAGTGGGATACTTGCACAAAGCCTCTTGTTTCTGAGCATTTTAATGCAGAGTAAATGGTGTCATTTTGTTATGCAACTTGATGGGTTTATCAGAGTCGGATGTGTGGTCACCTAACTTGGCTTCAGCAATTAAAACATGCACATGTTAATTTCTGTGGACTGATTCTCTGGATTCCAAAACTGTCCTGCATTTCACCTGATTTTTCTCATGTTTCAGCTACTGCCATAAACATTATGACAGAAACAAAGACAGCAACAAAGATGTAAGTAGCTTAATTTTTTCAGTGTTCCTTTTCAGTAAAGGTGTATTAAACTAGTCATACCATGTTAGGGACTCAAAGGTCTTGCTCTGTATAGACTTTTTCAGGGTTTGTGTAGGTGGACAGAAAGCTATGTATAAACTCTTAGAATTTAGGAATTGTTAGATTATTGTTTGGGATTTTTTGTTGTTGGTTTTGGTTGTTTGTTTTTTGTTTTGGGTTGGTTGGTGGGTTGGTGTGTTGTTGAGAATATTATTGTATCACTGGAGTTCACCAGGTATTCTGTAGCTAAAGGTCTGGTGGAATTCGGAACACCAAATACTGTATGGATATTCTACATATATCTACAGCAAAGTTAATGGTAAAAAGCAATCAAGTGTTAGTTTCTAAATGATATAAATGAATTATGTAAGATAAATGAGGGAGGTGTGATTAAAACTACTTCTGTAGAAAAACCTTAGCACAGAATGTAAGTCTTAGAAGGCCTTGAACATCACTGGTGCTTTTCGTTTTTCGTGGTTTTAAGATAAGAGTTGTTTAAATGAGCACTTCATAATTTTAAACGGCATGGGTACAACTTATTAGTACCATTGCTGGGTTTTACCAGCACTGTCAATTGTGGATGTGTGCAGTTTTTTCAGAACTTTTCCTTGTGTGCAACAGGTCTATCTGTCACTGCTCCGGATGTATCTCTCCCCACCTAGTGTTCATTGCCTGGGACCAATCAAGATGGAAGTGCTGGAGCCTCAAGCCAACCTGCAGGCTGCTCTGCAGGTTTTAGAACTACATCATAGCAAACTGGATACCACCAAGGTAAGGAAGACTTGTAAGAACTCAGTTTGTACTGTTGGCAGAAGGTATTGGAGTAGGCATGGGCAGGTTGTAACAATGTCAAGCTAAATGTGTCTATTTCTATTCTGTTTTGTTCTCTATTCCTTTTTAATTTTTCCTAACTAAGTATATTTTGCTCCAGGCAAT
Organism: Ceryle rudis; assembly: GCA_033439905.1. NCBI lineage: Eukaryota > Metazoa > Chordata > Aves > Coraciiformes > Cerylidae > Ceryle > Ceryle rudis. The sequence continues at coordinate 6,428 of JAAGNO010019461.1, forward strand.
AAACCTACTTCCAGCAAATACACAGATTAGTGAGATTCGAATCTTCTTAGAGAAAGTCCTTGAAGAAAATGCTCAGAAGAAAAGATTTAATCAAGTACTCAAGAATCTTCTCCATGCAGAGTTTCTGAGGGTAAGTACACACCACCTGACATTTATTGGAATGGTGTTTTAAAACAGATGTTTAGTGTTTAAATTAGCGTGTCCTCTGGATGCTGCTGTAGTGCCCCTGGAATTAGTAGATGTGCATCAAGTAGGTTGAATGTCCCTTTTACAGGAGATGGCAAGTACATTAGTTTTAGGTTGGATGAGGTGGGTGTCTTTGCTGTGAGCCTCTGGACTCATTGTGTTCTGGTGTGCACTGCAGGATGATTTCAGAGAGCACAGACTGGATTTCTTTCATATAAACTAAACCATGTGATGCAGTTCAGTAGTTCACCTGAATAGCCCTTAGTGGTTAGAATGCCTTAGTCTGTGAACCAGACTAATTGAAAGTAAAATCTTGCAGTTGATACAGCATGGGTGTTGGGTGTTCAATACCACCTGCTCTGCCCTACAGACCGGCTTCTTTTGTGCTGTACAACTTGCTAAGGTAGATACAGCCTCTGAGAATTAATTATTGTGACATTTTTTTCAATTTATCAGACTGGAAGGCAGCTGTTGTGTGGCATTGGTTTTTGAGAAAGGGTTTTGGTTTTTTTTTGATATTCTTCTTTAGGTCCAGGAGGAGCGGATCTTGCATCAGCAAGTGAAGTGCATTATTACAGAGGAAAAAGTGTGCACTGTGTGTAAAAAGAAGATAGGTAACAGGTGAGAGACCATATACCTTAATGCTTGGGAGACTGAATCCATTATGAAGCTAGTACAGTTAAACCAAAAATGTAGCAAAACTCAGCGTGTGTATACACCCAGTGTATGAGGGAGATTTTGAGAGTTTTGAACTACAGATCACATCGCTCAGCTGGGTGGGTGGGAAAACAACAAAGCTTTAGTCAATGAAGTTTACTGCAAGAGTTAAATCCTGCTTTCAACAAAGGAAAATAAAATCCCTTCAAAATCTCCTAAGGCTTCTTACTTCACAACTCTAGAAGGCAGAAATTGCTTCTAATACTGAATTTGGAAAACTTTCTCTGAACACTGCCTACTACTCACTTCTTAACTAGAATTAAGAAGGATGATATTAAAAAAAACCAAAACCCAAAGCAAACACAAAAAATCCAAATAAACCCTAAGATACATGTGTTACATTTTTCTACATCTGCTGGCTTTGTGGTTCTCTGGCTGATTTATATTTTGTAGCCTAAGTATTTTGGGACATGTAAAGGTAGAACTAATTTACTTGATAGGCAGATGCCAATAACTGTTCTTGTACCATTTCTACTAGGTAATTATGGATTAGTATAAAATGCAAATTTTATTTGTCCCTTTTCCTCCTTGAACTCCAGTGAAATGCCACATGACTAGCTTACTCATGGTTTCTCTTGTTGATGTGAACCCTTCTGAGGTATCGGTAACATTCACAGTGATAGGGAAAGGTTCTTTTCCCAAAAGATTTTAATGAACATAAGTCTAAACATACCTACTGCTGTACATACTAAATTTTCGACTATTAATGTGTAGCATGTAGTATCCAAATTTAAATTTGCATATACAGTATTGTTTTGGTTGTCTGGGATTTTTCTAATGCTGTGAAGTTCAACAATGTTTTGAAGGGCATGTCACTGTCTTTAAATTGTTACCAGTGACTTCCAAGTAAAGTGTGCCTATAGAAATGAGATTCTTTTTAATTTTTTAATTAAATTCTTACAAAATTCACTTGTGTGGTTTTCTTAAGAATACATTCAGGCTGTAATTTTAACAAGAAAATGTCACTTTCATGTAGGCATGTTTTTCTGCTTCTGCACAACTTTCATGTTCTTGGGAAAACTCTTTGTCTGTATTAACAGTTATTTTTTTTGTCTTCTGTTTTTTTTACAGTGCATTTGCTCGATACCCTAATGCAATAGTTGTGCATTATTTCTGCTCCAAAGAAGTCAACGCGTTGGACACCTGACCGTGTCATGGTCAATAATCCCAATATTCGTATGACATTCAGAACTGACAACTTGAGAAGTTGATGCCTCTGGGATTTTTTTTTTTAATTTTTTTTTTTTGAGGCTTGTTGCTAGGTTCTCTTACACTGGGTAGAAGTCGTTTGCATCTGTGGACTCATTTTACCTATCTGGCAATGTCAATTTACTAGAAAATGACTTCAACTATGTTATTATAGTGCTGGCAACTACACTGAAAATCTCAGTACTCAGATGAAGAATAGAAATGGATTTTTTGTAGTGAATTTTGTATTGCACTCCAACCTTGTGAATGAGTTGTTAGACAACTGTTGGGCATTCACTGTTAAGTTTTACTATAAAACTTACCTCCCTAGGGTGACAGTGTTTATGATTTGGCCTTGTATGTAAATAGTTCTTTTAAAAAAAAAAAAAAAAAAAAGGAAGAAAATTCCTCTGAAGTCTTTGCAGCTGTATCAGTGTTGCATGGAGATCACCAGATGTTTGGCTGAGAGAAAGCTTCTGTGCCTATTTCTAGACCTAGAAAATAGAATTTTTCTTTCTTCTCAATAATAGGTATGTTTGAAGTGCTGGCCAAAGGAATTTTTTTATTGATATTCAGTGTTATCACCTGACCTTCTGCTAAGAAGTTCCACAAGACATAGTCAGACAAACAGCAGATACCGCTAGTAAGAATTTTTTTCTTTAGTTTGAGAGCTGTAACTTGAATTAACTCGTGTTGTTTGCACTGAATGTGTTCACTCTTAGCATGAGTGAAAACTCAGAAACTATTCAAAGAAGTTCACATCTGCACTCATACCAAAAAGCAAAAAACACCCTGTAAAGGAACTTCTGAAGGGCGTGAACTGTAGTCATGGCCTGAGCTTCTAGACTACACCTGAGATTTGCGCATGTAAGTTCTTTGGTCTCCAGTTCACTTTCTGGCATTGAAGTAATCCAGACTATTTGAACATCTCTCTATTCTAAGTGCTCCAGAACTGTGTTCTGCTCAGGCTGGTACTGTTGTTAGGTTACTCTTGGGCCAGAAGTCTTTACTACAAGAAGTACATTGTACCATATCCCTTGTAGGCTGTAATATTTTTGTCTAACTTATTTTTCCACAAACCTCAGCAGATTGGTATGAGGAATATGAAAGTTTTTGGTGCAGAAAGACTGTGCAGTGGCAATGAAAAGGCAGCAGTAGCAAACCACCCAATAAGAGTGGCTATTTGACGCTCAACACCCTGGTCTAACAATATTTATAAATATGTAGTTATCAAATAGTATGGAGCATGGCATGTAAGTACTAGATATCACCTTTTAATGAGCAAATAGATGAATAAAGTCTGTCTGACGAAGGTGTGATCGGGTCTCGGTTAACATTACAGGTTTACTTGATCATTGTTACGTGGGTTTTTTTTTTAGGAATGGATCTGCTGTAGGCTGACAAGAATCCCAATTCATTTGTCAGTGTTACTAGTCTCCCTTGATAACTTTTTGGGTTTTCCCTTTCCACATGTGTTTGTATTTATTGTTCTTCTACCCTGCATCCTTATGGGTTTCTTGGTCAGTGTTTTGCTACTTCTGTACTTGGATGTTTTAGGCAGTATTGCTACTGTTGTCTTTCTGCAGAGGTGGGGTAGAGGGAATCTGTGGTGTTAATGTTTTTAACTTTGTATTTCTTCTGTTTGAAGAAGAGAGCCTAAAAATACTTATATTGGATTTGCACATTCTGTATAGATCTTTATATACTAGTTCAGGTACAGAGGGAAGATGGTTTGGGAGAGTTGTGTTTACAGGTCATTGAAAATTAAAGAAGGGTATTTAAGAAGGCCCTATATTCTTTGTATACAGATATAACAACATTGTTCTGATTTTTACCTATCTTACGTTTAGTACTATTAGTTTGATTTTTATTTACCTTCACTATCTGCTACCAGGAGAGCTGTAGTCACATAGGAGGATCTTTATTGTGCACTTATACAGTTAAGGTTGTGCCTCTGTTCACCTCCATTGCATACCTTTTACAGACATGTGCTTTGTGCTGTAATTTTTTGTTGTTGTTCTTGTTGGTTCTTCTAATGTGGTTTGGGTTTACTAACCATACAGCAGGTTTATCTAAAGCAATAGATTGTAATAAATATTGTGAACCAGTGTGTGTTTCAGTCATTGTGCAGTAAAGCTTCTCTGGGCTGCTGTAGATTTTTTGTTGTTTGTTTTATTATTTTTATTTTTACTTTTTGTAATGTATTAGTCCTTATTTTCTACTGGAATTCAGGGAATGCGGGGACTCCCAGTATCACTCCTGCTTTAAGATGTGTAATTTAGATGAGGTCATGTCCTAGGAGAGCTTTCATCGCTTTTCAACTTTGTTTTTTAAAATCTACAAGTTTATCATATGCTTGTGAATGTTCTCAAAATCCTGCTAAATCCACTTTTGTATTATTATTGGATAATATTTTTGAAAGTCTGATTCCATTAAAAATGTACTTCTTAGAGAACACTGAAGTTACTGACAATTGTTTTTATAGTGGTGGTACTCTGTTTTGGGGTGGGGAAGGGTGTTGAGAAATGTGTCACCAAATCGGGAAACGTTTAGATTCACGGGTTTGCAGTTGCTTGAATTGTAGGTCATAGACTAGACTAGTGTTTGAAGTAGAATATAGAACTTCAGTATTCCCATTCTTTAGAAATGGGGGATGTCAGCACTGAAGAAGAGTCTTTTATCTCCATATTGGACAGTTTATTGGTATTTTTGACAAAGACCAACCCATCCAAAAAAAAAAAAAAAACCCAAACTGAAACATTGATAGTATCCTTTGGAATTTTTCTCTCTTGTAATTCTGCACTGCAGCTCAGTTCTCCCCTTAGTGTTCCTAAGGGGAGCAAAAGGGGTCCTTTGTGTGTTTTAAGCACTATATAGTACAGTTGTTGGTGGTGTCATTTGTTCATGCTTGCTGACAAAAACAAAAAAAAAAGCTTGAGTGAAATGTAGATATACATCTACCTTTACCACTATGGGGTTGCTAATCCATGCAGTAGTAGTTACCTGGTGTGAGGCCATCTTTGTTGCCTCATGTTTTGATGCTGTTTTGCTTGCTTTCTTTCTTAGATCTGCTAGGAAATGACAGAAGAAGTTAGCTTCTCTTGGGATAGTAAATAGGCTGTCAGCAGTGTCTGTATCTATCTAAAACTGAACAGAAACACAATTTGCTAGTAGATGACTTGTAGACTATGAAACAATTCTTGAGCATATGTTCTAAAGAGCCTTCAGTTGTTCTAGAGAGATGAATTCAAGAGAAATTCTATAAACGTTGAGACCCCTCTACTTAGATTTCATTGGAAAAGAACAAACTTCAGGAGAAGGCAGGTAAGCCAGATTTTTAAATACAACTGGGCATTCGCAATACAAGGTACAGGCTTTATATACTGCCTGTAATAAACTGTTTAGAATAAGTGTGGTTTCTCCATGTTAGCTTTTTTGAAGATAAATAAAACCAAATAGGATGGTCCTTCACTGTCAGTGTAGTAGTATGCAGAAATGCAAAGAAATTGCTTTTTCAGCCCAGTCATGAGAGCTTCACAGCAGTTGCTGGCTGTTTTGCAGTATTTGCTTTTTGCCTGTGCATTGGCTCCAAGTCTGTGAATTCACGAACTAGTACCAACTTAGTTGTGTTCTAGATGTTAATTCCCTATGATTTTCTTAAATTCTGGTGTGGTGACTGACACTAAGGAAATGATTAATGACGGAGACCTTGTTTAGAATGTGTCACATTGTTATGTTTGTGTAGAGCCGGTGACACACTGTGTTACTGGCTTTCATAATTCTCTGCCAGGTTCTAGTTGTTGAAACACATTTTTGGGGGTTTTTTGTTCTGCTGCTTCAGTTTCAAGTGCTTTTAATAGTTGGGTCCAGACAAGCCAACTGTCAGCAGCTGTAATAAATACTTACAGTAAACAATTTCGTTTACTACTTAAATATTTTTTAAGGCACAAATAAAAAAAAAATCATTAAAAACATCTGCCCTACTTGTGCAATTTTTCAAGAACCTTTGGTGGAAGAATCAAGACTCAGCTATGTGGACATGAGAATACAGGGGGGACAAGTGCTGGCTGCTCACATAGCCAGAGGTTGGACATGGTGGTGAATTAATACTCTGAGGTGTCCTAATACAAACCAAAGTGTGGTGTCTCTGCTCAGGCCTCCCTGAAACGTCTCTGAACAGTTACAGTCAATGTCAAACTCTGCTTTGCTTCAGGCTTGTAAGAATTTGTTTTAAAATAGTCTTTTAGGGTATGAGACTGTGAAAGGGTTTAAAATGGGTGAAGGCCTCGATCAGGTTGCAACTGAAAGAAAATCTGGACTGGGAGTTTTGAGGTTGCAGTTTAATCCCAGAGCGGTGCTTCCTCCTAGGCAGGGCTTTCGTGTTTGGAGCTGCTCTCCTGCCTTCAGCGTTCACCAGCGTTTGAAAAACCTGCCAGCGGGGTTTCGAATGGGCTTGTTTGGCAAGCGCAGGCCCCACCTCCGCCTCTCACGGCCAGAGCTCAGCCCCGGCCTGCTCGAAACCTCACCCGGAGCCCGCAGGCAGCCGGCCGCCCTTGGCAGCGCGGTGGCGGGACGGGGGAATCTCTTCTCTCTTTTCTGTGTTTCCCCCGTCAGGTTTTCCACGGAGACGACGGGTCGTTTTTCCCCATGTTGTACGAGGTGTTGCGGGGCCCGTTTCCAGCCAGAGCACTGCCTTTTTTGGCAGCCGTGCTCTTCCAAAGGAAGGAGAGGAAAGAGACTGGGTTTTACCACTGGCGGGTAAGACGAGTTTTTGAGGCAGTGTTTCTCAGCCGGTGTCTTCGGCAGGGACTTGCTGCACAAGTGGAAACCAGACCTGTGCTTCTGAGGGAATTAATTAAAAAGCTGATCATTAAGGGAAGAATTCAGATAACGATAATGCTAATGGAGAGACCAGGTTTTTATTAAATTAGGGGTCTGCGTGAGGCAAAGCAGAGCAGGTCACGGTTTCCTCTAGATTTTGGGGAGCAGAATGAAGCTGATTCCAAGTACTTTTTTTCTGGGGGGGGGAGAGTCCTAAATACTGTGTTTCTCATCAGTACAGACAAAATAGTGCGTGTGTGTTCTCTCACAAAACGTCCTTGATCACCATTCCCTTCTTTTCCGCTCTCTACCTCATCCCACAGGGTTTAATAATGTAAAATAGACAAAAATTAATGATTCACAATGCAGCACAACCACATTAGATAAAGTGGTTTGTCCTTTAAATGGTGTATAATCTTTCCATTGTGTATGATGGTCTGGCCAATAACCTCAATTTTGAATTACACTAAATGTTTGTGATGGAATCTTTGCCTTAGAGATCTGGTCTGTCATCTGATGACTTGTCCCACTGCCCTCCCCCCACCCCCAAAAAAAGAAAAAAAGATCTGCAACTTAAAATTGAGGTGACCATTAAATGTCCCAGGATGTCTTGCTGCCCCGATGCCTCTACACTTATGCTTGCTGTGTGATAAAAATTACCTCATTGGCTTTTTTTACTGTCGTTGTTTAGTATTTGGGAAATTAGGGTAGAAGAGACTCATGTTAGTCTTCTGTGATTGCTGTTAATCCATAAACCACTGGATGGGATGTTTCCCCTCAGATGCTTGCTATATAAAAAAAAATTTAACACCATCCTAGCACTGTTAGGGAGACATTTTGTATTGACTACCTAATGGCCTCTGATCAAGGCATGGGGCAGCAAGATCACCCTTTTGGAATTGTAGGTGAATCCGGTGTTATCAGATCTCTCTTAATTTTCTGAAGTTTAGCTGTAGTTTCACCCAGCTAAAGACAACAATAAAGTGGGAGCGAGCCAAGTGTCTGATGCTACCATTGTGATACTAAGCTGCTAGCACGAGTCATATCACCTGGCTCACTTGAAAACTTGCCCTGCAGAAGACCATGCTGCTTATGGCTGGATCTGAAGTCTCTTTTGGTGGCTGTGGGTGCACATTTATGGGAGAGGAGGGAAAGTACAAGGTGTGCCAAGGAAAGAGTTTGCTTTTGGGTTTAAAAGCAAATTTGTGGCCCTTTGCTCACGAGGAAGGGAGTTACAGGCAGCAGCAGGAACAAGACTGGGAGAAAGTGCTCCCTTGATGAACTGGACATTTCTTTGAGCTGTCTGACTTGCTTGGTAGCTGTGAACACAAAAGAAAATGTGGCTTAGAAGTCATGTTTTTATTTGCTATTGACAACATTTTTGTAATGAAACTGGCATGCTTATGGCGAGTCCTGTGCATCCATGGAGAGGTGTGGAGTGGATCTCAGCACTTGCATCCCACTGTGTAAAGGCTGGTGTTCTGGGCTGCAAGGAAGGACTGCTGGGTCCTGTAGCTGGGATAACCTGTTATGCAGTCACTTGCTATTGCATCACCACCTTCAGTTTAGATGAAAGATACAGGCAGTTCTTAGCAGGGTTGAGCCTGTGAAAATTCAGTCTCATAACCTCATTTAAGGATTTCAAGGGGTGTTTGTTTTTGTTCATTTTGCTTTGTTTTCCTCAGATGCACTCTCCTGAGCTCTGGAAAAGGGGTGAATCTGAAAAATCATTAAATGGCAAAGTAGAAATTTGTTATTTGCATCAGTTGCGTACATTAGGAGTCTGTTTCCCATATAGATTTCTTGCCTGCCTTTTCTCTGATGCATTCAGGTAAAGCATATCTGATACTCTCACGCTTCATTCTGCAAGCTCACCTTGAGGTGTGTTATGACCTTGCTGTGCCTTGGCTAAAAGGTAAGTCGAAAAGGCACGTGGGAAGGTTCTGGAGTAATTGAGAGCACAGACTTGGAAGCAGAATTAAATGTCCGTTGCATTATATGGCCTCGAATTATGATCTGGGTGTGAAAAATGTATTCTTGTCTGTGTAATGATTGACTGCAAATCAAAGACACCTTTGGAAAGGGCTTTATGTTGACAGATTGCATATCCTTCTTTTACCACACATAATCTGGGTGTTCTGTGCTTCCTCTGCTGAGTAATGTCTGAATTCCAGCTGATAGGCAGGCTATGCAAGTGAAAATGGGGGTGTGATTACATAGTTTAATTTCTCAACAACCTGAAGAGTTGCAGCACCTTTAGGAAGTCGGTGAGAATAACATATGCAATCTTGAATTTTTTTTTTCTCTGTAGTCTGTTTCCCAACTCAGCAATGTAGAAAGGAGGTCAGGCTTTGCCTGAGAAAACTAGTGTCAGGGATGAACAAAATAGAAGTGATTAGGAAAGGTTTAAAAAGGAAGAAAAACTAGCATCTGAAGACTGGAGCTGATGGTGAAATTCCATGTGAAGGCATGTCTTGTTCGGAGAAACAGATGAGGGAAAGAGTATCCTCAACATGTTGATGCTGCATATAAAAGCCCTTTGAAAGTAATAGTGGTATAATTAGAGTTTATTTACACAAATTTAATTTGGCACCTGCGTCTGAGATGATCTTAGGTATGTGTAGCTTTTACCCTTCACTTGTCAGTCAGTCAGAATGATGTACTCAGTACAGATATGTTCAGTATACTATGTATGTCTTGGATTTATTGTGTTGTTCAAATCCGGTTTTATAAAGCCTGTCAAGTATCTTAAAGTGATAAGAAATAAGGAAAAATCCACAATGTGTGACTGCTTAACAAACGTAGTACCATTCCATTTATCAAATAAGGAATATTCTGAATGAGTTTGACAGTTCAGGGTTCACTGAAGTTCCTTGAGATATCCTAGTTCGCGATATGCAGGGTCTATTTAGATAATATTGGGCTCTCTGCAGCATTTTCTTGTTAGTGAAAATCCTGTTGAACTCATATGTAGAAGAATACTTAGCATATCTGAAATTAAACTCTGGTTTCAAGCCAGCCACATAGAAAATGGTGAATGTGAAGTAGTGATCACTTGTGGAAAGCATTTTGAAATGTGATTTAAAAACAGAAAAGGTTTTTAGCTGGCCAGAATTGTATTATAACTGACAGAAATGGGGCAGATTCCCATTCTGCTCATGAGCCATACACAGTTTCTTCTGTGCAGTCCCTGCCCTGTATCTCTTCAAACTGTTTTCTCTTGTCTCCCCTGCCCTTCTTTCTCCTTAATGATCCTCTAGTATTCAGTCAGACTGGGTTTTTTCCTTTTCACATCCAGGCATTTAGATACTAATATTACTTTCCAAAAAATAGCTTTCCAGAAGCTTTCAAGAGCAAGGATTACATTTTGATCTATGCTGGTAAAGTGACACGCGTGTTTAGAGTGCTGATACCAGTAATAGTCCAGAATGAAAAGGAATTTATGGTTTGTCTTTTCTTCCTCAAACTGCCATGAAGTGTGTGTTGCTACAAGAAAGTGTTTGGTTTTTTTTCCTCATTGTAAACAGCATATGCTTCCTATGCTGTTGAGATTCTCGCAGTGTCTGCTATTACTCAAGCACGTGTGCCCTTGGAAAATACTCTAAAACTAGCCAAGACATGATTAAAATTATTTAAGCAGCTTTGGTATCTGTTTATCCTTCAGCAGGAATGAAATAATGAAGCCATTATTGATCCATAATTAAAGGAAACCCTAAATAAGGGATTTACTTTCTGAAGTCTGTGAGGAGTTACCCTAAGACTTCTTTCAGCACAGCAATGAATGAGTATCGATTTCCTTCTAGACTCACTTCGAGGAGAGTGGAAGTGCTGTGTATTTTCCCAAACTGAGTCATTAATAGTTTATTTTGGGCTGTCTGGTCTCATCTGTTTTTTAGTGAACTAATACTAGTGTGCTTATAAAACAGGCATTGCAGTTGAGTTACATGCTGAGCTTGTTCCTCTCTTTCCAGTGGGAGAAGCACCCTTACTACAACCTAACAGTAAAAGTCCTCCGAGCCAGAAACATCAAGGGTACAGATCTGTGTAAGTATTTAGTCAACGTATTATGAAAACAGGTAGTTTGTGCAGTGCATACCGGTAACACAGATAGCATTGTTATGGGAACTTCTTACCTACACAAAGTGTATTGCAGTTATGTCTGAACAAAGGCTTCTCTTGTAAAGCATTATATATGTTTTAAAAGCTCGATGGGAGGCCAAGTTGCAGATTAACCCTGCAACTTTGCAGAACAAGATCAGATAAGTCCTGGTAATGTTTTGCTTGCTTGCTGCTTTATGTCCTCCTGTGGCCCCTTCTGTGTTCCTTTGGATTCATCCCTCTGGTCATGGCAAGTTTTGTCCTTGCTCCTGCTGAACAGTCTTCTTGCACCTGGAAGTAACAGTCTTAACTTCTAGATTCCAAATGTTTGTTTTCTCAGTTGTAGTAGTGCTTTTTTTTTCCATGTGCTTGCTATTTTGCTTATGTCACTTAAGCTTTTTAAGGAAGTTGCTGGTTGACTGATTCCAGCACAAAATGCTTTTTACCTGTTCCTAGTTTTGACAGGATGGTATATATTCCCTTTCTCTTACGTGTATGTGTGGAGTAAAAGTATCAGGCTTGTTTGAGGCGTTTGGATCTTTACAACTCATTTGAGACTTAATTCCTTTGGATTCAATACAGTAAGGTGGTCTGCCTGCCCTAAGTTTCTCTCTGTCATCCAACATTGAACTACTGAAATACTAAGTGACTGTCCAGGGAATGGAAAATCCTTTTGAAAGCCTGAGGGCTAGAATCACACTTTGAAGAGAGGTTCTTTGTGACCTTTCTGTTTAACTGGAGTGAGAGATGGTTCCCATGCTTGCATTGCTAAAGGCACTTTAACTGGAAGAAGGAAGAAGTCTGACACAATTGGTTATTTTCAGGGAATGGGAATAGAAAGCTCATCTCCTTGCCAGACTAGATGAGGCTGTAGTAGTGGTGGATATTGTCTACTTGAACTTGAGTAAGGCTTTTGACACTGTCTCTGGTAAGATTCTCATAGGGAGGCTGATGAAGTAGGGACTGGATGTGCATGCAGGGACTTGGATTGAAAACTGGATGAATGGTAGAGTAAATTTAGAGGGTGGTGATCAGTGGTGTAGCTAGTGGTGTAACCTAGGGATCAATTCTGGGTCCCATATTGTTCAATGTAGTCATTAATAATCTGGATGATAGGGCAGAGCATACCCTCAATGAGTTTGCTGATGTTATAAAACTGGGAGGATTGACTGGTACACCAAAGGGTCACACTGTTATCCAGAGGGACCTTGACAGTCTGGAAGAGTAGGCTGACAGGAGCCTCATAAAGTTCAACAAAAAAATTGTCAGTCTTGCATCTGGGGAGAAATAACCTTATGCACCAGTGTGTGCTGGGGAATGATTGGCTGGAAACAGCTTTGCAGAAAAGGACATGGGGGGGCTTGGTGGACAGCAAGCTGACCATAAGCTAGCAAAATCCTCTTGCTGCAAGGAAGGCTAATAGTATCCTGGGCTGTATTAGGAGGAGCATTGTCAGCAGGACAAGTGAAGTGATGCTTCCTCTCTACTCAGCACTGATGAGGCTGCATTTGGAGCACTGTGTCTAGTTCTGGGCTCTCCACTATAAGAGGTGCTTGAGTTACTAAAGAGAGTCTAGTGAAGGGACACTAAGACTGTAAACAAACTGGAGCATCTCTTACAGGAAGAAAGGCTGAGGACAATAGAGTCCAGAGGGTGGTGGTCAATGGTGCCAAGTCCAGCTGGAGAGCTGTAACTAGTGGAGTCCCCCAGGGATCAGTGCTGGGTCCAGT
>JAAGNO010019462.1:8690-40597 GCA_033439905.1 Ceryle rudis
GTTATTATCTGGCAAGAATATAACCCCTTCCTCTGCTACTGGTGACCCAGGCTGAACCTGTTTGGCCTGTGTTATTGTGCTGGAGTAATTCAGTGGAAAAGAGATTGGATTAAACAGGCAGCTCTGGAGGAGTAAATAAAAGGAACATGCTTTAAAGAGTAAATAGACAAGTCTGGGTAAAATGGAATAAATCTTGGTCATGCTAAATCAAAGAGAAAATGTCTTTGCTAAAATCTGAACACGGATGTTTGTCTCTGCAAGAAACCCAACAAAACCTGGGGGAGAGCAGAGGATGCTCCAGAGTTGCCCACAAATCCACACTAGAAACAGTACCAAAAAAAAAAAGTGAAAGTATAAAAGAAAAAAAAATGCCGCAAGATCTCTGTAAGGGCCAGTCTTATGTTGGGGAAGAAACCAAATTTCTGAATGATCTGTGCAGGTTTCCTATGAGGAGTGTAGAGAAAGCCGGGTTAGCTCCCAGTAATTCCACACTGATTCCAGACCAGCAGAAATATTATTTTGTTCCTCTCTGCCAGCCCTGCAGTTCAACCTGGACTGGTAGGTCAAGTCCTCAGCTTCACCTCCCCTTTTCCTTTTATGCTGCTCCAGCAAAGTCAAGAGCATGTTTAAAGGCAGTAATGGTATTTTCCTAGCACAGAGGATGCTAGAAGAGTAGCCAGCAGCTCCTGTCCAGGCCAGCAGCACAGTGTCCTGGGGCAGGAGAGAGATGGGAGGATTTGATGCCCCTGGAAGCCTCAGCATGCAGATTCCCACTTTGGGAATGGTTTGCTGATGGCATAAACCAGACCAGCTGTAAAGTCAATTGATCTGGAGTACTGTGTTCAGACTTCCTCTTGGAGCAGGTCCAGAGGAAGGCCACAAAGATGAACATGAGGCTGGAGCACTTCTGCTGCTGAGAGAGTTGGAGTTGTTCAGCCTGGAGAAAAGAAGGCTCTGGGAAGAACTTATACTGGCCTTATACTCATAGGGGGAATACAGGAAAGATGAAGAGGGACTTCTGATTAGGGAGTGCGGTGATAGGAAGAGAGGTAACAGTTTCAAACTGAAAGACAGTAGATTTAGATTAGATGTAATGAAGAAATACTTTACTATGAGGGTGGTGGTAAGGCACTGGAACAGGTTGCTCAGAGAAGCTGTGGATACCCCATCCCTGGAAGTGTTCAAGGCCAGGTTGGATGGAGCTTTGAGCAACCTGGTCCAATGGGAGGTGTCCCTGCTCATGGCAGGGAGGTTGGAACTAGATGTTCTTTAACATCCCTTCCAAATGCCTTCTATGATTCTATGATCTGTCTTCCCCCTCAGGCTCTTTTACTCCCAGCAAATAGTTGAAAAGCGGATGATACAAAGCTCACTACATTCCATTCCCCCCTTGCTCACCAGTGCTTTACACCTCCAGGAGCTTTGCAAGAGAAATGGGGCACTCACCTCTCCAGGACCAAAGCAAGAAACAAAGTTTTTTGCAAACCAAGGTCTTACTGTGGTTGTGTTCATATCGGTATAATCCAAGGTGGATCCTGCTCTGTCTCCATCCCTGCATCTCTGGATTAGCCTGCAGAGGGTAGAGGAAAAGACTTTAACATTAACTCTCACCTGAGCAGTAAATATCCAAGTAGGGTAAAGCGTATGTGGAGTTGCTTTTCAGAGATGACATCCTCATTTTTCATGTAGTGGAATTAGAAAAAGTATGTTGTGAATGACTCGGGGACATTTGTTTCCCATCAGCTGCAGAGGAAATTCTCTTGCTTGCAAGGTGTGAGAGTCCTTCCCTTGGGAAAATGGGACAGTGATTCTGGGAGCCAAAAATGAAGTTCTCTTCTCTTCCTCATTTCTGCAATGACTTGTCACTGTCACAGCTTTAATGAAGAGTTTTGACAAAATATAACATTGTTTTATGTGGGCTCAGCTTTATGGATGTATTACTTCTCTGCTAACAAGGGAATAGGGATCATCATTTCAGTTGAAAACAGACATACAAGTGCAGAAAGACTAAATATGTGAAATTTTATACAGTCATTTTCCTAAACAGACCACAAATGCCTTCTTCATAAATCATTTGCTAATATGAAAAGGATAAGAACTTTTGAACATTTTGGGGTCCTTTGGTGACCATTAATTGAGATACCCAGATTACAGACACAACCACCCCTACCTGAGCATAGCACCTGAAGTGAATAAATGGAGAGAAAGAATTACACATTTTATAAAGTTATATGGTGCAAAAGTATTGTTTAAGGAATATCACATCCTGAGCCTTAGACAAGGAAACCTAGGCCAGGCATTGTGGAAAAAAGTAATAGATTTCAAGTCCGGGCAGAATTATGAGGATGATCAATCTGAATAATCTAAGGCACATAAACTCAGCTGTATTTTCCAATAAAGTGCAGTAAGTGTGAATCCACAATCTGACTAATCTGACAGCCTTCTATGATGGTGCGACTGAATGGGTAGATGCAGGGAGAGCAGTGGATGTTGTCTACCTTGACTTCAGCAAGGCTTTTGACACTGTCTCCCATAACATCCTCATGGGTATGCTCAGGAAGATGTGGGTTAGAAGAGCAGACAGTGAGATGGGTTGAGAACTGGCTGATCAATAGAGCTCAGGGGATTGTGATCAGTGTACAGAGCCCAGCCGGTGACCTGTAATTAGTGGTGTTGCCCAGGGGTCAGTACTGGGTCAAGTCTTATTCAAGATCTTCATCAATGACCTGGATGAAGGGATGGAGTGTACCCTCAGTAAGTTTGCTGATGATATTAAACTGGGAGGAGTGGCTGATACACCAGAAGGCTGTGCTGCCATCCAGCGATTTCTGGATGGGCTGGAGAGCTGGGCAAAGGCAAACTTAATGAAGTTCAACAAGGCCAAGTGTAGAGTCCTACACCCAGGGAGGAGCACCACCATGTACTGGTACAGGTTAGGGGTAGACCTGCTGGAAAGCAGCTCCATGGAGAGGGACCTTGGCATCCTGGTGGACAATAAGACCTGGGGCTGTTTAGCCTCGAGAAGAGAAGACTGAGAGGATCTTATTAATATTTACAGATATAGGAAAGGTGTGTGTCAAGTAGAAGGGGCCAGTCTCTTTTCAGTGGTGCCCTGTGATAGGACAAGAGGTAACGGCCACAAGCTGAAACACTGGAGGTTCCACCTCAACATCAGTAAAAACTTCTTCACTGTGAGAGTGGCAGAGCCCTGGAACAGGCTGCCCAGAGAGGTTGTGGAGTCTCCTTCTCTAGAGACTTTCAAGACCTGCCTGGATCTGTTCCTGTGTGGCACGTCCCAGGTGTTCCTGCACTGACAGGGCAGCTGGACTCAATGATCTCCAGAGGTCCCTTTCCAACCCCTACCACTGTATGATTCTATGAATCTGTTGTATGACCTGGCACCAAGATGAGGGACTTGCAAGACAGACACCAAAGTCTTCTGCATGAAAGGCTCCTCAGGGCTCCACTTCAGAAGAGATTAAAAAGCAAGAAGAGAATTGAAACTGCAGGTCAAAATTTCCAAATCACTGACCATGACTCCACGTGGGGAAAGCCACACTGGTTAGTGTGCTTTGGCAGGGCACACAGCTCTGAGAATCCTAGTGCATAGGACATATGGGCATTAGTGGAAGACAACGGCCCATCAGAGCATTTTGCTTTCCTGAGCTAAGGGTTCTGGCCCTACAGCCCCCTCAGAAGCAACCAGTCCTAGAATCACTTTTTGCTTACATCTGGGCAGGATTTACTCCCAAAGTGTGTTTTCCCAGAAAAAGTGCGGGGCACAATCATATTGACTACATCCTCAAGCAAGACAACAAGTTATGCCTCATGGAAGGTGCTTCATGATGAGGTGGCAGAAATGTGGGTGCAGGAAGTAGGACTGAATGGCTTGAAACATTGGAGGCCAGGAAAGACCAGCATCCTTCAGAATAGACACAAAGCTTTGCCCACAAAGAAATGGCTTGTCAAGAGAATGTGGAACAGGATGGCATTTGAGATGATGTTTATAAGAAGAAAATAAGAAGACCCGTCTTTTTGAGTAGAGAAACATTATTCCTAGCATCTGTAGCCTTGTATAATTGCTTCTGTTAAACATAGGTCCATGGTTTCTGAAGATATAACCCAAGGCGGCCAATATGGCATGTGTAAGAAAATTTTAGTTATTAGTAGCTGCTTTTTGCACAGCCCTCAGATGTGTGATGAGGCTACATAGTTAAACTATGTTTATTGGATCTGAATAAAGCCTCATAAGTCACTCAAAAGTGATGCAAAACTCAAAGTGGAGGTTAGCCTTGTGCCTTTTCTGCTAAGTCCCTTTGAAGGCAGAGTTGCAGTTTATTATATTAATGAACACCAACAGAATGGTCCTCCAACAGGCCTGGAAATCCATATTTCATTCTCAGGCTGACTTTTGCCACCTACTAAGGGTTTTTCAGCTTTTCTCCTGATCTCCCCCACCCAGGGATGAGAATGTGCAAATTGACCTTGCCTCTTTTCATTCGTCCAGCACTCAGAGAAATTAATACCTTTCTATTTTCAACTCTTGGCAGGTAGGTTTGCTTCTTCTGTCTTTGTGCTCCTTCAGGAAGCAGAATAAGAATGCAAGGCACATTTAGCATAGGTAAAATCCTGTGAGAAAAAGTGCATGTTCTTGAAGGAGACACTGCATTGTTCCCATCACTTTGAGGTCCCTTTGGTACCACTCTTCACACTGATACTGTGGATTTAATTGGAAGCAAAGGCCCCATTGCACAATGTGGCTGCACGGAGAAAGTTTGGAGGTCTGATTCTGTAGGAATCTATCCAGGGCACAGCCAAGTCTCAAACTGGTTTTCTAACAGGGAGCTACTGGAGTCTAATGCATCACAACAATGAGACGTACTTGGATAAGTTGGGCAACATGGTATTATAACCCTGACAAAATTAAATGTCAAACTGCTCCAGAATTAAACACAAATTTGAAGGCTAGCATGGCTCAAATGTTTCCAGGAATAAACCACATACTTTAGAATTTTAGTTTTGCTTTCCCAATCAATATGTTCTTAAAACAATCTCAGGTGTGGAAAAAGCAGCTGCATCAACAACTCTTCATTCTGGTAAAACTGGTAAAGACACAAGGAAATCAAGATGCTTGGAACTGGAAGCTGAAATACCACATGTGTAATGTTGCGACACCTCCAGCCTTACATGTGTGTTTTCTGCATAGACCCGGGGTCCTCTTTGGATGCATTGGGACACCAGTATAGTCAATACCCCAGTCATCAGTTCTTAGGCTTGTGTAGGAAGCTGTTTGGTCTGTTCACTCATGCATCTCTAAGCATTTTACTAGCACTCATAAAGTAAATTTCAGTGAAGTCTTCTGCTCCGCTGATCTGTGAGTACATTCATTTGATGGAGAAGCAAGATGAACTGGCAAGTTCAGCCATTTGGCTGAGATGCCCCAGCAGGCAGCAGCTCTGAAGCCCAGACTCCCAGCTCTTCCTAATAAACCTTAGTGTGTCATTACAGACACTTCCCAATTCAAAAAAGAGCAACGTAAACTGTGAGAACAAGTCTGCCTGCAACACACATACTGCAGGAGAGACCTCACAGTCCCAGAGCAGTGCAGCTGAAGGGCTTTCACTGGAGGACATTTTGCCACCAAGGACAATCCCAAGCTTCAGCACAGAGCACACATAAGCTGAACAGCAGCCCTTTTTCTCTCACCGCCAGTTCAAATGTCAATCCCATGCAGGCTCCTGATTTATAGCAAGTCATGCCACCACTCTTGCAAGCTGGAAGTGAGAATGCCTGTGTGAAGCCCCAGATGTCACCACAGAGCACAGGACACATGGTGTGAAAGTGTCTCTTAATGATGCAGTAGGTGTAGGGCAAGTCATCATCCCCTAACAAGAGGAGTTTGCACAAAGAGCAAATGAGCACATGGGCTAAGGTTGACGGAATACTGGTCAGAGATGAGCCACAGCTGCAGAGTTAATCTCTGAGTCCAAATTTTTCCAAAGCTCAGAAGTATTTGGGTCTGGAACTGTTGTTCAGCCTGTTGGAGGCAGGAGCTCTTATAAAGACAGTGAGTCATGTGCTGCTTTGGTTTCTAGCACCTGATGCAAGTCAGCACATGGCACTCCAAACATCTTCCTCTTCCCCTACCATTGTCTTGATATGTTCTCAGCAACTTGCCTGAGTTAGTAACATGTTTAGGGAAGATTTGCAGACAGTTCTGCTTTACCAAGGGTTTATCTCCTCATCCCGGTTTGTCCTGAAGGTAGCCTAGGAGGCTACATGTTTGTCTAGGGTATAGGAACTACCCTTTGCTAATCATTCTCCTTCCTCACTCCAACATTAAGACAAAAGAGAATGGAGAAATAAATGTTGCCAAGTCTCAGTTATGGGTGAGTAACAGACAGATGGTTTATCCCTCTGCTGCTAAACCTTCCTGGTGCTTCAGAGACTCATCTGAGCTCCATCAGACACAGCATGCCACCACTTTGCTCCTTACACTTGATGCCACGTGAACTGAACTATGTGATTTCCATGGGCAGGTCAAAAGCCATTGGCAATTCCCCACATGCAGATAAGTCCTCTGAGGCCCAGAAGTGCTAGGGAGCAAAAGGAAAAATGGGTAAGAAGCTCTGCATCGAGTTTTCCAGACCTGCTGAGATGGGTATTGATCATCACTGGAAGGTCCACATAGTTCAGTGCAGACTCTGTGCAGGCACATCTCCATTGTACTCCCAGTGCATTCCAGAACTACCTCAATTTTTGTCAATATCTGACTATCTGCCCCTCTCCCCTTCATTGATAATGCTATTCATCGAAAATGCCAATGTTTATTTCCATTTCTTCTTTTCATATCCATGTCTGCCTCTTAGCTGGTAAGTGCTGCACAGCCTCTGTTTTGCCACATATAGCAGCAGTGTGTGAATAATAAATAACACGAATATGCCTTCAGCCAGAAAATAAACGCCATATGGGTCCTCAAGTCTCTCTTTTCTCTTGAAGAATTCATACAAACATTGGTTCCAGAGACTGTTATAATCCTGTTTACTTGTCAATGCTTGGAGTGAGCATGTAATTACAGTTCCACTGTAAGATACTTAACATGTAATTCAATGGCAAAGAGCTGCCACATTATTATAGTCTTCTAAGGTTGGATTTATGCCCTGAAACCTAAATTAGTCCCAACAATTTCTGTTCAGAGGAGGATAAATTAATGCAAATATTATTGAGAACACCAAAAAGCAAATTTCACTGAGACAAGAAACAACACAAGCAAGTCATTTTGGTTTTTTAAGCTTTCTTTGCCATCACAGTTTTCTTGGACTTGTATCTTCCGAGATAGGCAACGGGTTTGTGTTTGAATAGGGTGTAAAAGTGAAATAAAAAAATATCAGTGGCAATCAAAGACACCTCAGAAATCAATTCTGTCCTTGGAGACAGAGACAAAACCTCTGGGACATGTCTCTTGCAATGATAGCCAGTGGTGCAACTTTGATGTCAGTTCTGAGCTAAAAGATGAAGAAAGTTATAGAAGTATCTGGCCTTTGCTCCCTCACTCACCCCAGTGCAGCTATGTCTCTAGAATCTGTTGTTAAGCTACTGCCTGTCATACCATCATCATGAACAACATTAACTGGCCCTGCCTTTAAAATAATCCATCCTCAGCACCAAAACACTTAGCACTCCTACGGGCCTGTTCATACAAGACTCTCAGAGGGCTTTACATGTCCCAACTGCTTAAGCAATACAATGTGCCCAAGAATTTGGTCAGAGGCACAACGGGGGTAGCTGTGTTTGCCACAATAAAGCTACATGCTTGCCTATGGCCACAGCCAAGGCTGCTTGAGGAACAGAGGAAGGACTCCAGTTCTTGTCTGCGTTCATTTTCTGCATGTCTGGTCCCTTATTTTGTTAAAAGCCTCAGTTTCCCTTTTGTAAAAGCAGCTTTGGCCTTTCAGTCTTCCTAAGGGCAGAGTGATACCAGCCATGGGACCCCTCTAGAGCGAGTTATCTACAGCAGTGGAGATGCCTGGGTCTCCTTCACTGCCTTACAGTAAGGTTGCCCTTCTTGAGCCATTCCCTGACTCCTGAAGCTCCTTGCCAGCCCTTTCAGCACAAACATAATGCAGGCAGTTTTGTTACAAGGCGTAGAGGCCACAGCTAGGCTAAAAGTCCTCAAGAGTCATGCGAATGCGGGCAGAAAGTCCCCAAAGCTCAGAGGAAGGAGAGCGGAGGAATCCAGCATGGGGGAGCACCTGGGACCCTGCGCTGCCAGCAAGCCCAGGTGTGCACCACACAAGTGGGGGAACCGCGACCGTGAGCCAGTGATGACAGCTCAGGGTCCCTAATACATTAGTTCTTGGGGTCTCACGTCCATCTGTTGGAGGGTTTTAGATTTGCCGTGGGCCGAGGGGATAATTAAGCAGGTGGGTTGCTGGCTGGCCTGCATGCCTGCCAAACTCACGCCTGCTGGAAGTGGGTGTAAGCCTATGGAAATCATGCAGGCATGTGGATGTATATGCAATATCCTCACCTATGCCTGCACACAAACACGTCGGGGACAATGAAGAGGTGAGCGCACGCACTGGCCCGGATGTGTTTGCAGGAACACAGGGGGACCACGGGAGGAGAGATGTGTGATCTGCAACACCTGAGAGCCACCATACTCTCCTTGGAAAAGGTCTGGCAGTTTAGCTCTCCTCTTAGCAACTCACCACTCTTTTATTTAGGGAGAGCCAGAATAGTCAGGTTCATACAACGGTTACATTGTGCCATCTTCTGGTTAAAGGCTGTGGACTCCCTTTCCGAGAGTCCTGCTTAACTCCAGCACAGAAGAAAAGTTTTTTTCTTATGCCTTCAAGATGTAACATCTGAAGACATCTGGGCAACTTGTTTTTTGTGGTGTAAGAGCATTACCTGCAGAAATGAACCACAAGCACAAGCAGAGTTTGTGAGGATCATGGGGACATAAGAGCTGCCAAACAGAGCCCTGGTTTGCCAAGCTTGCTCTTCATGCCTCCAGGAGAAATGGGGCTTCATTGTATCTCTCAGTGTGTCTTTGATATACGCCTATATTCATGTGGCCAGCCATGTGGCTATGAACCACATGCAGGTGACGAGCAAAGCCATAGGAAAGTGAAAGTAGACTCATCAGAGTCCTCACAGACAAAACATGTTCATCTCTCTACTAAGGAAGATCACAAATATCCATAAATGCATGAGGACACATGTTCAGAGCAGCTGCCAATTACTCATCTGGATCATGAATATGGGGAACTGGATGTTCCCAACCCACCCTCTGCTGCAGGAAAATGAAGATACACAACTGCAAAGGGATGGAAAGAGCTCTTCATAGAGAAATATCTGGTCCGAATGTGCAAACCTAGACTTGATGCAAAAAAAAATTAAATGTCAAATTATCTTGGTTTTCAGCAACACAGTTTATAATCCAAATTTCAAAACATGGCCCCTGAAAGTACAGCGATTTCCAGCACTGCCACATCACGCCCAACTCTGAGCTTAATTGCACCAACGTAGCTTGTTTGATTCCAATAGCAACATTTCTCCACTTACCAGGATCATTTCACAGAAGTAGGTGTGCGGGATGATGAGTTCAAAAGGAGCTAATTAGGCACAGATTAGACAGACAAATTAGAAACAACGACTTCACTAAATACGGGTTAAGCAAACACAGCTTCAGGGAAGATCGGTGCTAAGGATTATCATCAGCAGTACTGGTGTGAGCTGGATGAATTAGGTGCACAGCAGTCCCCACCAAAAAACTGGCATGTAATGATGTTGCTACAGGAAACAGTGTGAAAGAATGAAATCATCTCCTGTTCCAAGGAAGGGAAATAGCCGCTGCATTTCAGACACCGCAGAGTATGGGACCTGACAGACTGGCAGCTGCAAGCGTTTGCCATCCTAGTAATATTTAAGTATTTGACTGTAATGAGCTCTGCAAATGTGTTTAGTCTCAAAATGTGTTTTTATAGTGCTCTGAAATTTCAAGTAGATCAGGATCATTATGAAAGCAGCCTGATGATGTTGCACACAGGTTTCAGCCAGCGCTGAGGTACCATTCTGTTCTTAGCTTAACTAAAGTGGGAGAAGCAAAGACAGAGAGTTTTACAAGATTTAGATGACTTCAGGCTACTCTGCCCACTTATAATCTGCCTACACTTCCCAACATGCCAGGTATCTCCTTGCACAAGTCTGTCATCACAAGGAGATATGGGAACGTGTCCAGATTTTGAAGTAATTCAGTAGGTCTGTACCTTCAATGATCTGTCACATGAGCAATCAGGAGCTTGGATTGCACCATGCTGCAGCCCAGTGGTGCGTGATGTCTCTGTGCATTACACAGAGAGCAGGAATACACTTTCTGAGGCTAAGCTTATGCTTACCTCCATCAGTATCACCAACAGCAGAAGATGGGTTTTGGACCTGAAGTTGGATGCTCAGTGACTTTTAAATGAGAACAGAAGTATACAACCATCTCTTGGGAAGGCATAAGCTTTGCTACGAGCTGACCACTGCTGTTATCTAGTCATCTCCTGAGAATGAATAAGTCCCTCCCTACAGTTGCATCATTGCTTGAAAACTTTCGTAATAAAATATGAAGTGCTTTTCCTGCCTGTGAGCATACCAAGAATCAGTCTGCCTTATATATCAGCTTTTAAACTTTACAGTGTTTTGATATTGATCATTTGTATGCCTACATTTCTTAAATTGTACAGGCTAAGACTGATTCAAATATTCAGTATGAGGTCTTTCGGGGCTGTAGGGTTGTGGGCTTCTGAGAGCAGCAATCTGAGCTTGTGTTTATTTCATTATTTACTGTAACTTTCAAATTTTTGTTGAACTAATTTTTTTTTCCCCAGATCTGCTTCTGGGTGGCTGTTCATTTATTGCCTCCACAGTTTCCCTCCTCTCCACTACATTTTGTCCCTGTCCTCCTCCCCTTTTGTCACCACTAGCTGACAGTCAGTTTTCTGCCCGGTCAACAGCACAGATGAACACACCCGCCCCTTGGTGTATTTTGCAGGATCCCACGGCCCATGGCCTCGCTCTTCCTTACAGAATCACAGAATCACAGAGTGTTAGGAGTTGGAAGGGACCTTGAAAGATCATCTAGTCCAGCCCCCCTGCCAGAGCAGGTCACGCAGAAATGTGTCCAGGTAGGTTTTGAAGGTCTCTGGAGAAGGAGACTCCACAACCTCCCTGCACAGCCTGTTCCAGGCTCTGTCACATTCACTGTGAAAAAGTTTCTCCTTAAGTTTACATGGAACCTTCTACGTTCCATCTTGCACCATTGCCCCTTGTCCCATCATTGGGCGTTGCTGAGAAGAACCCGGCTCCATCCTCCTGACAGTCGCCCTTTATATATTTATAAACATTAATGAGGTCAGAGGACAATCTCACTTTGTCCCCTCTTTCCATTCCCTGCTCTGATTGTGACCTCTGATCCCTCCCATTGCAGTTTTGCTGCTTATCCCCTGCAATACTCCAGCATTTCACTGCAGGGAATCTCCTGCCTCCAGAGCCCCACTTACCATCCCAGAGATGCTGCCTGCTCTCGGCACTCCCGTGTCCCCTGGGCCACGCAGCCGGCTCTCGCCGCAAGAATCATGGATGGTGCCCACAGCCCACCAATCTCCCTGATACCCTCTTGAACCAAGAGAACCAGCAAGTCCCCAGATGACCAGGAACTGCCCTGGTCTTGAAGGCATGAAGTAAGAGTCACCTCCACTACTGACCTTGGCACCCTGCTGCACCCTGGGGAGCTCACCAATAGCAACGCCTCTCTGCTCCTGGGTAATGTATAGTCCAAGCAAGTGTATTTTTAACCCGTTCATATTTTTATCCAGTTTCTCACACTGAGTGATATCAAAAACCCTGCTGAATCCCAAATATGTTATGGCTGGGCTAGATGCGCCGCATCTGCTAAAGCAGGAAGGCAATTATAAATTTGTTTGGCATGATCTATTTCTAATACGCCCATGTCATTTGCTGGCTATTGGATGTTTTTCTGCCAAATGCTGCTACACAAACTCCTTCAACACACTGTGAAGTCTGGATATTTCCCCAAAACAGACAACAAGCTAATAACACAGAAGATGCCTGATTACATGATCTTCTTAAAGACAGGTATCATATTGGTTTGTTGCCAGTCTTCAGATGCCTCTGACCTGGAGATTTATTGACTTAATTTACACTGGCGATTTTTTTTTCTCACTAGATGCCTGATCCTCTCATGTTGTCCATTTCCCACTGACAGCAGAGAGAATGTGGGCTGATCAAGGACTAGAGGATGTGGCCCTGGCTTTTTTCAGCTCTCCTGAGTGCATTTCATCTGTTGATTTATGTGAGAAATAGTTTGCTTTGGTGGAGAAACAAAAACACCCAAGTGCAAAAAGAAAAGGCGACTGAAGACACAATGGTCATGTCATTATTGAAATGTTCTTCTCACTTCAGAAACAACAGTCTGTGCTCAAATGAAGTGATAAGTTGGGACAGAGATTAAGCCAAAATAAACCTCCTTATCTTAAAAAAATTCAGCTTCCTAAAGCCAACCTGGATCCTATCTGTGTGAACAACAAGAAAAAGTGCAAGAAAGCTGAGATATTTCTTAAAATAATATTGCTGTAGGACCCAACAAAAAGTAAACTCTGCTCATGGGACAAAAGTTGTTTACAATTAATACTGACATTATGCCTATGAGAGATCAGATGGAGAGCAGAGCACTAGCCCTCCTATGTGGTCTTGCACGTTTAATTTACAAACAGAGGCAAGAATCCTGCAGGGAGATACCTTGGCCAGACATCAAACACCGAGTGGTTCTCATTGTCTGTGAACTTCCCTTTAAAAGCAACAGGACTCCTCCCAGCACGTAAGGTTAGAGGCCTTTGGTTAAAAACAGTGTGTTGGACCGATTTCATCAACTCCACTGAGGCAAGAAGGATCTTTCCCAGTGTGTGGCATTAAGGGGTTTCATTTTGGGCCCTGGCTCTGTGAGAGACTTCTTGAGTACCTTTGCTGACCAAATTTATCTCCTCTTTTAACCCCATACCTGAGGTTGGATTGAAATAATCCCAAAATAAACATGCAGGTGGTGTAAACAGGCACAACACAGAAAACAACAGTTTAGGCTCAGTAAAGTCACTGCCTGTATGGCAGGGGAGATGTCCCACACCATGCCTTGAGTTCATTCCTCCTTAGTCCCCTGATCCAACCTGCAAACCCTTCCACTGTCAGCCACAAACATGTCTGCCACAACCCCACTCCTCACCTACAGCACACATATCAGCCCTGGGCTGGGGCATCCCCTCCTCCCTCCTGCCTTGCTGGGAATTCTCACTTAAGATTTGCTTCTCATGCTGTTGTGCAGATTACTTTCCTTTATGCACAAAATATAAACATATGGGGACACACATACAAACATACTCAGATGCACACACACCAGCCTCTGTGTACGGGCTCCATCTTTGCCTTTTAGTTAACACAGCCAATCAGGAAAAAAAGGGAAGAAAGAGGTGTCATGTCATGAAACCTCCAGGACCTCTGTGACTTTGGCATGTGAGAGGCTGTCCAGTTGCCACCATGGGTCACCACCCTTTGGCCAGCCTGACTTTTGTATTTCAGGTTAGCAACAGACTGGTCCATCTTAGGGTTTTGCCTAATAAATATGCTGTAAACTGAAATGTCCAGCTACTGATTCACACAGTCTCTGAAGGACTTTTAGGGTGCTACTATTACACAACATGGAGGGAGGGTTGTACCAGATGTGAGCCTCCCACAACTGGCCCACCATCCTCTTCCACTCCAGTTTTACAGTGGTGTTAGCTCCAGTGAACAATGCTGTGGGTGCACCATGACACACCTGAAGGAAACGCTGGACTGTTTGAGAGATGTTACTATACACATGGCACTGGCAGTGGACAAATTAACATCTCCATATGGTAAACACAGGGCTATGGATGCACCCAAAGGGCTGACAGACCAATGCAATCCCACACAAGCCAAATACATCACTGAGCACAGACCAAGAAGAGCTTGGGTTTGCCAAGTATTTTGTAGAGAATGTATTTTTTTGTAGAGAAAGGAGAAGGTCTTCTCCCAGGACACTGTTTCCCAGCAGGGCAGAGGAGAAATGACACTTCAGGAGTGCCCATCCTGTCTGGACACCCTCTGGAGCCAGATCTAACAGTGTTATCCCTCACTAAAGCCCATATCCAACTGGTATGTTTTCTGGAAGAAGTCCAGCCCCACCATCGAACTATCTATGAAGGGAAGGCACTAATGAAGCTGAGCCTCTGCTGCGAAAGGCTGTTTATCCTTTTCTGACTTGCAGAGAGTCTCTCAACACCATTTCAATCATATGACACCCTCGGCAGTAATGCAGCCCGAATTGCTGCTCCTCAGGGGTCTGTCTGCCAAGAAAACTGAGGAATGACTCATGTCATGTCATTTGGAGAGAGGGGAGGGCAGGACCAGGAGGTGACTAATGATTAAAAAGCACAGAGGTTTATGTCCAAGGGAAGACTGGTCCAGTCATATGCACGATGCATGAAAAGGGCCTTGCAGCACATTAGGACAGCAAAGCAGAGCATTGGGTATGTGAATGAGGAGAAATCCATCCCTGTCCCAAGGAAGAGACAGCATTGCCATTAAGAGGCAAGTGATACACATCTGATCCACCATGAACTGGGAGACTCAGAAGATATGAATGGTTTAAAGCTGAATCAAATCACAAAATAGATGAGGACTGTTTGATCTTAATCTGAAATGAGGTTTGGAGGCTTCTGCTGAATTTCTTCCTAAATCACAGGAAAGACTAAGTGTTAACATTCAAGAAAAGGACCAAGATGGCCCTTCCTCTGTCAGAGGAGGAAAATTTGTTAGACCTGTGTTGCATTCTCACCCCATGGAGATGCACTGTGATCCATACAACATATGTTTTTGAGAGACCCAGATCTGCAATAATGATATTTTTGGGAGATGCACTCAATGAAGTCTTGAAAGCAGGCTGTGCAAGGGGGAGAACACATCCCATTTGCTTCTTCAAATATTTCCTTTACATCCATGACTTTAGCCATAACGAACCACCCATTTAAAGAGCCCAGGTGGCCCATCTTTTGCACTTCTTGATGCTAAAAAAATCACATGGAAAGGTGTACCTCCTTTCCTATTCCCCACCAAAAGGAGAGAGTCAAGCACTGGGAAATGGAAAATTATTACAAAACTGGTGGCTCCTTGTTACATCTCTGCTCCTCTGCTTTCTTGCATGTGTTTGTCCATAAAAGTCCCATCCTGCTATACATACTAGGCCCCTCCAGCCCAGGCTGGGCAACTCGCAGGAGTCAACAACACCTCAGGAGTAAGGAAGGACTCCCTGAGTTTTACAGGAAAACAGTCAAATTCTGGAGAAATCAGACCCAAAGAGACAGTTGTGCCTTGAAACTAATATAGAATTTGTGCTTATGTGATGCTTGACACTGCCAAAAGGAGCGTAGAGTGGGAAAATAAAACACCCCTCAGCCCTCCACTTGCTGCCAGCACTGAACATGTCCAACTGCTAAAATGGAGCCAGCTCACCAGCTATGGGGCACTGGGTCAGGCTGCAGCTCCCTTGTTGATGGTGGGTGTTGGAAAAAGCAAGACATCACCCAGCGGCCCTGGGGACAAATGGCAGCTGACCGTGGCACCAAGAGCGGCATTTGTCCCAGGGCAGCACCATCCAGGCACAGGGCTTTCATGCAGAGGTTGAGGTTGGCTCTTGGTGTAACTAAAGCATGGGGTTTGCATTTGGGGAGGTGGGGGGAGGCGGAGAGGTTGCTGTGCCATTGCGTCAGGGCCAGCTGCTGAGACGACGTCTGGACCCAGGCACTGATTAGAAATTATCCCAGACGGAGCAGGGCGAGGGTGAGGGGGGAGCAGTGAGTGATGGATTAACCCATTTCAAGTCACACTCTCCCTGTAAAGAGCAGGTTACTTTCTGCTCCGGCGCTGAGTTACGTTAACAGGCATTGCTGAGACAGGGCCTGGGTGAGATTTATTTATCTTGAATCCCCTTAAACATTTCAACACCCTGTGGCTGAGCAACCAGTGAGCCTGTGAAACTGCATGCCTCACAGTTCCTACCCTCTCCCCACTCTTCCCTCCTGGTCGTTTCACTGCTCTCATGCTGCAAGCCAGATTGCTTGTCAAAATTACAAATTAAGCCATGGGAGGCACGCACTTGGCTTTCCCCCATGCCCATCTGGTAAGGCCACAATCCTGCCTGGGGATGATGGGACTTCTCATAAGCACATAATCAGTGCTAAAAGACCCCATGGCCTCTTTTTATTTAAGGCCCAAGGCAACATGGATGCCGGGGAGCAGCACAGCATGCGTTGCTCCCTTGAAGTTGTGTTAACTTTGGAGTGCCTCGCACCACATGCAAGGTGAGGTTTGCATGTCTTGGGAGGAGCTCCTACATCTGTGATCCATCGCCTGCAGACCCAGCCGAGGAGCTGACACAATATAGCCCATTTGTTAACTTCTCTGTCCTGCTAACTAATAAAACCTGGCAGGGATGGTTTATGGACTAGCCCTGAATTACACAGGAGCCTCAGCACCCTTGTTTCCACCCAACATCTTTGTCTGAAGGATGCATTGTATCCCTTGGGGCTCTCCGAGGGAACAGGGTAGCTCCTAGTTTTCATAAGCTGTTCCACCAAGTTCAGGAGATCTGCAAAACCAGAAAAGGACAGTAATTTATCCCCAATACTTCCTTGTAAAAGGAACAGTCAGCACAAAGACTTTCCCTGTTTCACTACTGGATGCGTTTTTCTTGCTCCAGCCTGTCGAACCCAAGTTGAAGGACTTGCAGCTCAACCTTACCCTTCCAAGCTGCCTTCTAGTCATAAAGCATCTTCTTCCGCACCTCCAGAAACATGACAATCACAACCCATCAAGGCAACAAATCCTTGGCAAGACAGGTAGACATTTCAGGATCCTTCCTCCCCAGCATCCTCAGTATCTTCTCTGCATGTCAGACTTCCCTTGCTGCACTGCCTGGTGAATGCTGTGCTTCACTATCCTGCCGTTTCCACCATTACAATATTTTAGCACCATTTAGAAGAACTTCATCCAACGATCTCGAAGTACTTTACAAGATTTAGTTAATTAAGCCACTGAAGTATTATTACATCTCTCTCATGGAAGAGAAAGCCAAGCAAAGATGTTAAATGACTTGCCAAACGTAATATGAGTCAGTAGCTAAGTTGGGAAAAGAACCCAGGAGTCCTGACTCTTAACCCATGGCTGTAAACCATTTTTCTCTATAAAACAGAAATTAAGCAAGCAGAAGGCTGGCAGCACAGCTTTTCTTCTTACTTAGCTGCCTTATAATTAGGACAGCAAGGAAAATATTCGTTCCTACCCTTAGAAACTGGGACAATTGCTTGAAAAGGCCTGCATGGAAGTTTGTGGGGGCTTGCTGCCTTTTGAAATTCTCACATCATTGCTGTATTTAAAGAAGTTATTGTGCTAGCAGGAGTTACAGGCTTGTTGCAGAAATGAGCCCTGTGTTATCTAGGAGGTCAGAGCAGATGATTGAAACACCACTTGCAAACAATCTGACAGATCTATGACATCTTCCTGTTAACTAAAGGCATTTAAACCACAAGAACAAGTTACTGTTTGTTCTATTATTAAAGAAGCAAAAAAAGGAATATAAAGGTGATTTCTCTTGCAGAAAAGGACTCCTCTTCCTCCAGCCCAGCCCAGGATCTGCAAGTGGAACTGCTCCAAGTCTAAAGATAAACACAGCGATAGCAAGGGCATTTCCATAAGGCAGCCAAGGAATTTGAAAGAGGAAGGAGTAACTGGGACCCCAAAGAGCCATTTCCCTGTATCCTGCTGTCTATAAGTTTTATAAATTATTGGGGGAAAAATGGTGTGCATAACTGAAAGCTGCCCCTAGGCACCAATAATTTGTCTGACCTGCATTTAGACGACCAATCCGCTCAGCTCTAACTAGCCTTGGCAGCCTTGCGCGGGTCATATTTTTACATGGATGAACTGTTCTTCAACAATTTCCTTCAGTGTGCTAGCAGCACAAACAGGCTTTTCTTTGCAAGCAGGTATGTGCGCCTACTTTCTCCAGTTATTTCTCTTCTCAAAAATGTGGTTCATGTGGCCATTTCTAAAGAAAAAGTGCCCAGCACCCTTGCTCTTTCCTAGTAGCAGGGTTGCTACAAGTCCTGTTGAAGCTTGACAGGGCAGGGATGCAGGTTTGCTTAGGTTTAGACTCCTCTGTTGTAGGAGATAACAGCATCACCTTTTCTTCCATTTTTTTTCAAGTCCTGTTCCTATTTTTCCCTAACATTTGCCTGCAGTCTCATGTTTTATTATTCAAGAAACTTAGTTATGCTCCTAGTGACAGCCAGAATTTACAGTTGCAAAATTCCCTTTGCTTTCCAGGGTAATTCTGAGGGTGAAATAGTCAGGAGAAATCACTGCGAAGAAAGGGAGAAAGCTGGGGAAGCTGTGCCATCACCTCCCTAAATCCAGTGCTCTCATCCTATGAGTTTGCTTGCCATAGCCAAAGCCCTGTAGCCCCTTGGTTGTGTGGGATGGAAGATACGATGAGAAAACCATTAAGAAAGTGTCAAGGGAACTGTCAGAAATACAGAGATCTAAATATTTATATATATTTACCCTTTCTGGGAAGGAATTCATCATATGCACCAAAAGCTGCGTGACCCCAGGGCATAAGCACAGGATTCAGGGCCTTGTAGGAATTTGCCCTTGCTCTTTATTTAACACCAAGTAGGACTGTGCCTGTAGGAACTGAACACATCCAGTGGTTTCCCTTAGATATTTTGATGATGGATTGCTGGCATCACTTGTTTTCTTTCGAAGGCAATTCATTTATCAGAGACAATTACTCAACTGATAAGTTCAGTGTGTTCAGCTGTTCATGGCTACACAGCAGCTACAGGCCAATAAATATGAGCCACAATTAGCCTGATTAATGATTTCAGATCACTAAACTGCAGCTTTGTTTAAAATAAGGCTCTAATAAGCTTTTCTGCTGAATCTGGCAAGTTTACTGGTGTTGGTGACACTACCTTCATTGTCAGCGCCCTAAGCCCAGCAGCTCCTTCAGTCTGACTTTGTGATAAAGTGAGTCCCACTCCTCGGGACCTCTGAAGAGCTCAGCAGGTGTTTGGCGGGTGGTGTACAGCAACAGGGAACCCCCTTCCATCTGCCACATAGCAAAACGCTAAGGAAATTGTTTCCAAATGTTCCTTAATTTAGAAGTTTACCCCCCCACACAGCCTCCTGTTTTACTGCTTGGGGCTGCTGACCTTCACCTCTGCTGCCATCCTTCATCCACTGTGTGAATCCTGACGCTGAGCCAGCCGTGAATGTCTCAGAGCATGGAGCATGGAGCAATGAGCCAAGGGAAGGGAAACTGTAACAGCCCAAATATTGTGAGCAGGCTTGTAAGCAATGAAGAAGGGGTTTTAGGAGGACCACATTTGATCTAGCATACTGACAGGCACTAACATTGCTATGGTGAAGCTTGCAGAGCAGAGCGCACATGCTGATAGAAATGCCTTCAGATGGGATGGCGCCTGCATTTCATTCATTTTCTGGTTGTAAAGAGCAGGAGCATGAATGTATGTGTGCACATACATGCACCTACATGCTCTTCCCCTGCTGCCCCCTGATAAAGGAATCAGCATCACTGATTTTTGTGCCACAAGCCCAGAATGGTAAGGATTGTGCTCGTGGAGCAGCAGTTTCGGAGTTACAAGTGCTGCTAAGCTCCAAGCCATGAAATGAAGGTCATCACACTGTATCTAGCACACTTTACACAGACCCTATTCCACTTCCACTCCTCCCAGAAAAGACATTTCTAAGATGAAGAAGAACTTCTGAGCATTGATACCTCTGGAGATTTGATTTCAGTGATCTAGGGAATAATGCAATTGTCATTTTGCTTTAGATGGACATCAAGTGGAATTCAGACCATCACTATTAGATATTCCAGCTATAATGCAGGCACTGTCCTCAACCAGCTCTCTCAGAATCTGTAAGTGGGGTGTCCTCTCTGAAGCTGGAGGAGAGAAACAGACCATTTGCTGCTACCAGGAATCTGTTGGTTTCTGGGCTCAAGGTAACACCATGCAGAGGGACACAGCTGCAGTCCCAGCCCTTCCTCAAGTTAAGGTACTAAATTAGCACTGTGGCTATTTCGAACCAAGATGATTCTTGTGTCATCTTCCAAGGAAGAAATGCCGGGAGAAGGCATCCCCCTCAGGAGCAGGGGATCTGCAGCTGCAGTGTTTGCTTCTGCAGTGCAAGATATCTGGAGGTCAGCTCCTGCATCAGTATGAGGAATGAGGATGCAACTGCACCAATGAATCTGGATCTCTACCTGGCCACAAGGAGCAGGGAGGAGAGCTGTGGAGCATGTGGCAGCCATAGCCAGGAGGAGGAAGAGTAAGTCATTCTTGCTTTCCCCACTCCCAGGGCCCTTCATACATTTTACGTGACATTTTAGAGGAAAACACGCTGCAGCTCTTAATTTTATGCCCCCCTCATTGCTTCAGTTTACCCTGAGAAGCCATTTAAAACATGGTGTAAACATTTGGAAATCAATGCATTTCCTTGGGAGGTTTCTTCACAAATGACAGCTAACAGGTACATTTTATTAGCTTAATTGGAATTGCTCTCTTCCATACCAGCAATGCAGTAGTTTATTTGTCAGCCACAGCCAAACACTGAACTGCTTATCCATATGTCTCCAGGGGCTCAATAAAAGAAAAAAAAAAACCAAACCAAACCAAACCAAAAAAACAAAAAAAAACAAAACAAAAAAAAACCAAAACAAAACCAAAAGAAACAAAAAAACCCCAACAACCCACAAAACAAACCTGCACCAAACTGTAGGCACTCAGGGCCTGGATGTGCTTATTTCACAACCAAGCCTGAGGCCAGGAAAGTTCTAAGGAATCCTCCTTCAGGAGCCTTCATCCTGGGAGCCATCCACTCACCTGCTGGTCTGATGACCTGAGAGAGGATAATGGGAAAGAAGAAGAAAAGGAAAGGAGAAATTATTGATCCTGAGATTTGATAAAACCTGTGCAATCATCTGATCTTTGTTTTAGAGAGAATGGAGATCTTGCTGTGGTTTCTGTAATCTGTAGTTGCTTTATTACATCAGGAAAAAGAAATATGTCCATCAAAAACTTCACCTTTACTTTTGGGATTAGTTCAGGTAAAAACTCATGGTTGTTCAGATCCCTGGGTTTGCCTCGCTGGTGAGATTTTTCTATTGAATCCAAACTGAAAATGAAGCGTCTTCCAGTAAGAACCTGCTGATATGATGATAACTGTATGATTCCCATGAGAATGCCCTAGAACTGAGACATGCACAATGCTAGGAAGTTTTAAGGCCCAGCATTTCAGCCCCTTCTCAAGGCTGCATATCTATTGATTCCAAAATTTCCTAGGTTGCTGCAAAGAACACCTTTCCTTGGGGTGATAGTGGCACGCTGGTACCCTGAGAAGCCAGAAACAATGTTAAGAGGTTGGAAAAGGATATTTTTATTTTCCACAGATCTCAAAAACAAATTCCATGTTTGTGACTCCAGGTTCTTATGGATTTATGATCCTTGGAATTAATCTGCTAAAATCTCACATTCTGCTCCTATAGAAAACCACCAGCAAACTGCTTGGAGTTGGTCAGATCTTAAAAGGACCTGCCAACAGAAAATGAGGTGAAGATCATACATAGTTTTAGATCCCACAGGAAATATTCTAGTCCTGTGCTGTAGAAAAGGGAGACCTGTAAAACTACTACAAATGTCACAACACCAGTTTTACAGGGCCTTACACTAGTAATACTGGGGGAATTATTTCTAATATACACTGGAACAAATGTGCTTAGAAAGTGGCCAAGAGACAAATGAAGCCAAATCAAGGCACAGTGACACATGGCCAAATTCTGGGCTTGGCTACACCAGAGTACTTTCCAGCTGATCACCTTTGTTCTCCCTAGAGCTACGCTGGCTTCAGACTTGGAAGGCTAAAGGTGGACCTTCATCTGCTCGCTAAAAGGATCTGAAGCAGCAGAAAGCTGGACCAAGTGAGAGGATGAGATGACAAGAGGAGGAAGACTTTGCTGAGATGAAAGATGGGAGTAGTGGCAGCCTAGAGAAAATAATTGCTGGACAAATTTCCACAGACTGTTTACTAGAAAAACACAGTTTTGGCACACGTGCTGTACTCCATCCCTTGCCAGGCTAACT
This sequence comes from Ceryle rudis, assembly GCA_033439905.1. Classification (NCBI taxonomy): domain Eukaryota; kingdom Metazoa; phylum Chordata; class Aves; order Coraciiformes; family Cerylidae; genus Ceryle; species Ceryle rudis. The sequence continues at coordinate 30,998 of JAAGNO010019462.1, forward strand.
GGGATTTTAGCAGGCATGATGACAGCAATCCCATGAGAGAAGAGGGTTATTCTGACACATACCTCATTGGCTGCAGCATGACCAGGGCAAATAACAAAGGTGACATGATGAGGCACTGAATGAGGTCATTAAAAAGGTCTTAGCCTAAAGTGGAGAAGGTGAAAGCTATATGGCCAGAGTCACAGGTCATGCTGTCAATGCAACCTATGCCAAACCCACAAATTCCAATGGTGGAGAGACCGGTTTGACTCAGTACAGAGGGAAAAATGGTGTGAAAAAGAGCAGGAAAGACTCAGCTGCCCAGAGACTGCACTGTGCCCACACAGAGAGAAAAGTCAGCAGAGTGGGCAGGGAAAGGAACAATCCACTGGTATGAAGCGCCCTGTAGGAAGCCTGACCTGAAGAAAGCTCTTCTGAAGGGAAGACTGAACAAGAGTGTGATAAGGCTTTCTTTATTTTGGCCCAGACTCTGTGAGAGTCTGAACCCACAACAATATAGAGGTCTGGCCTACAGCTTCACGGACAGAGTATGACAACTTCCGTTCAGCACTTGGAGGACTCATCAGCAAGACCGTAAGTTAAGAAGAAAATTAGTTTTACCAACTGTATCAACTATAGAGTTTTTCCTAATCATGCTGCTCCATAAAATCCCCAAGCCTCAAATTCCATATAGTTTCTTCTCAGAAATTTGGGGTTTGGGAAAGCCGGAAATAAGTTTCTTTAACTGAACATTTACTTTTAGTCAAGACCCCACTGTCTCCTTGTTAAAAAAAATAGCTTGAAAAACTTTTGCTAAGTCTTGTGACCAAGGAGTGAACAGACCAACACAGTTTGGCTTTAATCCGGTTCACTGGTCAGTATAGAGCGGGGTGTGAAAGCTGATGGTGAAGGATCTCCCTTCCTCCTGCATTACCATTTTTCCCTTTTCAAGTAAGTGATCTTTCGCCTTTAGCAGTCGCTTCATTCACACCAGTTTAAAATAATAACATAAGCCCAGTGATTACTTCAGTACGCCCTGGGTACAGGAGGCTTTTGAAGACGCACCAAACGTTTCTAATCCTGCAAATGCCAAGATCTCCCAGAAAACTGGATGCAGTGGTGCAAATAGGTTGAGGCAAAATTGTCCAGTTCCCACGTGGATAGGCAGATCCTGGCCATATTGTCACCATCAGTTGGATCACACGTGCCATCGAGCAATGCCTATTGTGAAGGCGGCTGGGACAATAGGCAGTCCCAATTATAATGGCCAACAGGCAAGCGTTCAACAGAGGCATAACAAATGGCAACAAAAATTTTTTTACCAAGCAAGCAAGGGGGAGACAGGAGCCCCTCAGACCCTGTGCTGGGCAGAGGAGGTTTATTTAATCTACCCAGCCTCCTATGCTGACCCTGGATAGTTTCCTCGTTCGACAGCTGCAGCCATGGGAGATGGAGGAGTGTGGAGACATACAGCTGTCCCGTGCTGATCGCCGCATACCCCTGATAAGGCTTGCTGGGCCTGGCCCCATGCGTCCAACCCTGGGACCACCTCCCCCAGCCTCTCTTTGAAACCCAGTCCTTGTAAGCCACTCACAAGAATTTGCAAATCATCTTCTTTCTTGCCTCAACCATATCAGTTTGGAGAATAAAAGATACAACCACTCCTTACAAACCTTTCCTGGTTTGCATCTTTCAACTATTAAAGCCATGGTGTGACGGTAGAATTACACATTTTTTTGTATGTGAAGTATTACACATAAATATGATTCTCCTTGAACAGCTCACAAGGTCTGTGAGATGGTTCCAGCAGACACTGCTCTTGATCTCTATCTGTACCCCTAGCATGCGAACAGGGATAATACTGACTTTTTGCAAAACTCAGTTGTTGTGAAGCTTTTAGAGCAGTTTATTAAGTGTCCTCTCTAAGGATTACAGTCCTACCTGAGGTGTAGGGCTTGGGTTGTCTGCATGATTTTTTAGTGCTTTGGAGGAAAGCGGAAGTTGGTTTTGCCAGCCAGCTGAAGGCAGTTTCTGAACAGGAGGCCTCTTATGGTGGTGAATGTCACTTCTCACAGGGGAAGCCTTTTTCCATATCAAGATTTGCACAGTTGGAATCTGAAGAGAATAAACCTACAAACTGACCAAACACAAACGGGCCTTTTAAAAGGTCTGCATCAGATTTGTTAAAGCTGGTCTGCAAAGACCTGTCTGCAGTAGTGAGGACAAAGCATTTAAAAGAAGATGCATCCTCAAACTGGGCTGGATTGCCCAATACAAAGGGGACAAGAACAAGGGCACTAACTGCATTTCTCCTTTCTTCTTTGTCCTATTTAGTCTGTTAGCATAGCTTCCCAGCCTGGCTCTATATAAATGACAACTTTACAAAGTTAAACTGCTCTTTTTCTAATGTGGATTATTTTCTTTTTTGGACACAAAAAGTTCAGTATTCAGCATAATCACTTTTTGGCATGCTATGTAAATATACATTTTGTTAGATTGATTGACTCTGTGTAAAGACCTAAAAGGAATAAAGTTCTACTATTCACCATTGTCAAAGCAATACCCCAGACTCCTCATCAAATCTGCTGCTGCAAAGGTAGAAAAAATAATAACCCTACTATAATTAACTTGCCTGGAGCCACCACTCTGACGCCACGAAACTGAGTTCTTCTGTGCTGCACAGGGACTTGACTGATACATTTTTTCCTGAATCATAAAGTCATTTTCTCAATGGCACAGCATTTTCTCCCAAAGGGCATCACAAGGTGCACAGGCTACAGAGAGTTAGACCTCAGAATTCATAGAGAAATAGCACAACTGCCTCAATGTACAGAGGCTAAAGGTGCAGGAATGCAGGATTAGGGAATCACAAACTGCCCAGAACTGCAGCCACATCACATCCACACATACCCACCGCATCAATGGTCCTCATAGCAAATAAACCATCTGAAACTGACAACAGCTGTATTGGGGAAAAAAATCATTATCATCAACGTTCAGCTACTTTGTACTTGATGGCAGTAACAGACCTGTTATGCAGTCAGTTTTATGCTGACAAATTTGATGCTGATTCAATGTTTAGAGCTACAAAGATGATGAAGGGACTGAAACATCTCTCTTATGAGGAAAGGCTGAGAGACCTGGGGCTGTTTAGCCTGGAGAAAAGAAGACTGAGAGGATCTTATTAATGTTTACAAATATCTGAAGGGTGGATGTCAAGTAGAAGGTGCCAGTCTCTTTTCAGTGGTGCCCTGTGATAGGACAAGAGGTAACGGCCACAAGCTGAAACACAGGACATTCTACCTCAACATGAGGAAAAACTTCTTCACTGTGAGAGTGGCAGAGCCCTGGAACAGGCTGCCCAGAGAGGTTGTGGAGTCTCCTTCTCTAGAGACTTTCAAGACCTGCCTGGATCTGTTCCTGTGTGGCCTGCCCTGGATGTTCCTGTGCGGCAGGGGGTTGGACTCAGTGAACTCCAGAGGTTCCTTTCCAACCCCTACCATTCATAGAATCATAGAATTCTCATTCTATGAGATCTCATAGAATCATATTCTATGATGCTTTGAGTTCTGGGCAGAAGGTTGGACAAAATGATCTCCAGAGATCACCCCAACTCCTATTTTTCAGTAGCTGTGTATGGGTCTGTTCTTTCCTTTGCCACCAGTAGGACCTCAGCATTTAGTTAACACATAAAAAAAAAAAAATTGCCTCAAAGGGATCACTGGAGACAGAAAAGAAAAATATTTTCATGCTCCTGTTTACATAATTTGGAGTATTAAAAAAATAAAATTACTCATTGTCATAACTGCACAGACTCTTTTTTTTTTTTGTCAAAGGTGCACACACACTTAAGATCTCACACAGAGAACATGCTATCAATGCAAACAGCCCGAAGCATTTCAAGGAAAAGCAAGCACTGAGGAACAAGGTTGGAGTTTTTTTTTCCAGAGTTATTAGTGATTCAGATGCTTCCATTTGCATTTTTGTATAGAAAGAGAGTCTAATATTATCTTTGTGCATAAGACAGCATTTGGGGTCAAAATAACCAATATGTTTAACCAGTGTCTGGTTATCATAGAAATTTCTTTTTTTTGAAGACCATGGCAATAAACACATGCCTGACCTGCCATTGCTGCTCTGTTCTTTCCCCATTCTCAAAGTGACATGAATATTTCTAAGTGAAATTATTAATTATCAAGCTACCGGACCAGCCTCCCAGCAACTGCATAAAACCAGCTCTACCAGTTGCATTGATAGCAATGTTACCTTCAGAAAAAGCACAGGAAATCAGACTTTGCATATGACCCTGCTGAATAGCCACAGTCAGCTGCTTTACCTCACCTCTCCAATTTCTCCTTTTAAATAAAAGGAAATGTTTCTTATGTATCTCATCAGCCTCATACTTCTTGTCCTCATTTCACATATAAGAAGAGGTTGCCCAGCTAGGCTGTCACAGTCTGACCATGCGTGGTCTGATTTAATCTTTGTGCAGAAGATGACATTTAAGATCAAGGGAGAAAGAGTGATGTGCCCATGAGCGACAGCTTAGCAAGGGAATTGCATTTCTGGGTCTATGCTCCTGTCCAAAAGCGAGACTGAAATGAAAAAAAAAAATTTGGAAGGCTCTCTTAGCAGTCTGTCTCTGGAAAAGTCCCCGTTCACTAAAACTGCTCTTTGTCCAGAGGAGACACAAGCAGTGGAGAACAGCCAGGTAGGCTTTATCACTGCTGGGCAATGCAGGGTATGCTTTCCAAACTGCTGCTACCTTGTACCATGGAGGGCTAGTGGGCAAGAGAAGCTTCAAATTAAATCTCAGACTAAATATTACTGTAGCTTTTTCATCAGGGAAAATTAGTTAGTAAATTGATCAAAACCACTTCTTATCCTCATTACTAACAAGAGGTAGAGGGTGGGGATGAAAAGATGACCCTCATTGCTCTAGTGCAGGCCTCACGTTGCTGGCTTGAACACTTTCAGGGAGGCTGAAAATGTTCTTACAATCCCTGGCAGTCCTCTGCAGTTCAGCTTTTGGGATTGGGAGGAGGAGAGGAATTTGAGTGAATGACCATGAAACTTATCGCACAAACAGAACTTGGTGTTCCCGCCTATTTCTAAAGGGGAGAGGGGAGCCAGCCTGGAAACAGAGCGAGACCAAAAAAACACGCAAAATTTGATTAACTGAAGAGGTGGAAGAACAGCGAGTTAGTCTCACTTTGAGGGTTTTATACCAATGCACAAAATCACATTTATGTTTAGGCTTCCAAGCCTAAAGTACTTGTGGGAAGGAAGAGGGGGCTCTTTTCATTAAAAATACATACTGAAATTTAATTTTAAAGCAGGCCTAGTGCTCTTCAAAACACAGTTTGACACTGTGGTCTCCAGGTGGAGAGGAAATCACAGCTTTTTGGCATTATGGGGATGGAGGGAGGGAAGGCACTGAACATGTATAGGGCACTGCAAGAGCAGATATGCAGAGGGAAGTCCCTGTAATGCACATGGATGAGCTTTTTAGATATTTTAGCACCAAAGCAAGATGAATCCATGGGTACCATGGAATGAAGAGCCATAAAGTCAGCCTACCAGTATCCAGGCTGCTGAGATGTCCTTGGTAACTGGTAAATGAGTGATCATTGGGTGATCCAGACCATTGCTTAGACTAGCAGAGTGGTAAAGCCATGCTGTCTCCATCTGTTTCCTATACCAAAGTGTCTTAAGCTGGACTGAATGAGCTTTCACCCAAACAGTCTACCCTTATTCTTTCAGATGTCAAGGGGGGGCAACCCCAAAAAGCACCGTAAGCATTTCCTATACTCATGGCTGTACAACATCACTGATGTTCTGCAGTCATGCAGCCCCCACAAAACTGAAAACAGCCTTTGTTCCTCTGTGAAGGAGCACATGTTCCCTCTGAGTGATCCACAGCCTTTTGGAAAAAATCCCATTGCCATTCCCATGGCTGCTTCACATGGGCTGTGGTCTCCCAAACTGGTTCCTGGGCAAAACACATACTGGGCCAGTCCCATGTTCTCTCACTCCCATACCCAGACCACTGTCCCAGCAGCAGGCCTGACCTTTGGATGAGAAGGCGAGGGTCCTGATTGCACCACACTTTTCAAAGAGCACATTAACCCTGATTGTCTTGGCTAACTCTCTGGAATTTCCTTCCTTGCCCCGGAGACAGCGAATTCTGTGGAAATGAAAATTAATACTTACAGGCGGCTTGAGTTTGGGTGTGTTTTCAATTATACATTTTAAAAAATAATAAAAAAAAAAAAAGAGTGAAAATTCAGTGGCTGCCACAAATAAGTCCATTTAATTGTAAATTAATTTAGCAGGAGGTGGAATTAATCACCTAAAAGAGAGCAGGGGGAGAGCCCTGAAGTTGCGCACAAAGCGAGTGTGAATTACGCAGTTGGCATGAGATCCCATTTCATTTTTGTTAAGTGCAGGGGTTTTAAGTCCCTGAATATCTCACTGTTCTTTCCCTCCTGTTTTCCAGAGGGAGAACAAATGCAAATGGTGTCGTGTTAGAAGGGGCTAAAAGGGCACCCTGTAATAATCCAGTGCACGAAACCCCATGGATTCATCAAGGAGGGAAGGTGTAACAGCCCTCAGGAAGCCTGCAATAGCCTCTGTGTACACATAACACCTCCAAAGGAATTTTCTGCAGCTATTCAAGAACAGACCCGGGTCTATTCACCTCGGCTTCACCCCATAGCTCACTTGCACATGCCTCAGCAGTGTTCGGGGGAGCACAATGGAGCACCACGACACACCAAAATAACCCCAGCCGCAGGAAAAATAGGCTCCATTTTTTCTCCTGTGGTGCTAGTTTGGGAGTTTGACAAGCAAGGGGAAGGATAGTCTTTCCACAGCAAGTACCCTAGAGAACAAGCCCCAGGCAGCAGCCAATTACATTATACAACTTCCCCACACCACATTCTGCAAGCCCCTTTTTCCACACCAAACAGGGACAGGAGAGATCAGGCAAGACCCCAGGATGCTCCACTGCAGCGAGGTCAGAGGCTGCATCCGATGCAACCAAGTCCTGACAGACATGGCAGCAGCACAGCAGGCTGCATGGAGGCTGTGGGCAGGATGAAGATCCCATTTGTGGAGTTTCATCTTTGGGGTGGATCAGCTCCAACAGATTTTCCATGTGCATTTTCCTTGAAGGCTGTGAATTAATTCAGCTCAGGCAAAGTCGCCTTTGTTTGATGTTTCTGCTCCACAAACATTCAACCCTTAGCTGTACAAATACTTAGAAGGAATATATTCCACATTTCCAGACAGTGTTCGTTACCTTGCACATCAGCAAGGACTGAATCCTTCCAGTTGATTAATTTGTCCAGGTCCTCCTTGGACCTGATGACACCATCTTCAGAACCTCCCATGGGAGCACTGTCCCACCATTTGTTGCCTCTGCCCAAAGAAGCTCTTTTGAATACCTATTTTAAACTAGTCTTCTGGTTTTACTCTCTAGATTTAATATTAGGAGATTTAGTGAAAACCAGTATCACATTCAACTTATCCATTGCCATGAAGCTTTTCAAAACTGGAATTTCATTCCCTGGCCAGTACCCTTCCCCTCTCCAGCCATTGCTTACAATATTTCCATATTCTGCCATGACTTGATTCAGACAGTTGAGGCTCTGGCTCAAAAGAGAAGGATCATCAGGCCAGTAAGTCACCTCCAGTAAGCAATCTGCATATAATGCTTAATTCTGTAGTTGGTTTATTTTTTTTTTTAATTATTATTTCAAACTGGCTCTGTGTAATATACTAAGAGCAGTGAGTTGCACAAGTTTTTGTAGGAACCAAATTCTGAAATTGCTACATGCAACAACACATACCAGCTGTGACCATGAGAAAAAACATGGGTCTCATCCAAGTGACCACAGCTTGCATGCAGAGTGTGATCAGCCCACTTGACTCTTGGAGAATGCTCTTAGTTACACAGTTTATTTTACAGGGGGTGTTGGGAATATCTCTTTTCAGTGCACAAGTTGGACTGAGAAAAATTAATCTGTCAGTTTGGCCATCAAGACAAAACCAGTTTGGTTTGATTTGGGTTGAAGCTACATTTTTCTCTAGCTTTCCTTAGGCACAAAAGCAAGATATCAATCCGTAAAGTAAGACACAGAAAGCCTCACACAAAAGTGCTCATTCAGTTTTCAAAGCTGCAAAACTGATCTCCTGAACCACCTTCCATAAAAACTCTCTCAACCTTGAAGCATTTCTGAAAAGCTAAGAGCTGAGCAGAGGGTTTGAGACACCAAGGGAGGGCTCTTGCTGACCTGGGCACTGCTGTGATGGTCCTTTAGCTCACAACTCTTCAGCGATCAATGCTCCCAACACCATGCACAGCAGGGAGATGGCATTTTCCCCACTCCACAAGCAATAGGCCTTAGACCCCCAAAGGACACTCAAGCAAAACAAGGTCTCCAAGACGTGATGTCTTAGTCCTCAGTAGCACCTTCACTGTGCTCCTCTGGACTCACTGGGCATGAGTTCCCCAGCACAGGAGAACAGGCAGGGGAAGATGGGCAGCAAAGAAAGAAAAAATATATGAAAGGTAACAATCACAGTTCCATTGTGCAGCTGTTAGGAAGGCTGAGGGACAGAAGGTGATGTATGTTATAGAATTTTAGGCTATAGCATTATAGGCTATAGCATTGCAGAACTGTGAGAGGTCCCCACACTGCAAGATATTACAGACCTTAGGAGCATTTGTGGAATCTTCCACCAAGCATCTACATTTGCTATAGGCTATTTATTTCAAAGTAACCTCATTACTTCTGTGCAGTTAGTTACTATCTTGTGCTGGCCAATGTACCTATGAGCCTGACAAGCACTAAGGGTCTTCATGAAGCTTTCCTACCCAAGCCCCTTTAGCATCATCACCAGCTCAAGACCATCATGGCCCCAGACAAGTCCCTCATCTCAAGCTACTGGCAATGATGCAATAATGAGTGTACTTGCATAAAAAAAGGTAAAAAGTATTCTTTGATTTTCTGCAGAGTGTCAGACTATACACAGGAACAGATTTGCCATAGTGGTCCCGGTCACCATTAGCATCCTCTATTCTGCATCTTCACAGCAGAAATGCAGAGTTTTGAGGGCAGAAAATTGGTTTCATGCAGTTGTCCATTCTCGAGCACCACAGCTCAAAGAAAGGTTCACAAAGGCAGAGAGAAGTACTTCAGAGCAAATATGTTTCCCAAACATATTTGGTTTCTTCAGAGCAGCAGGCCAAACTACCAAGCTCCATTTCTGCCACTGATGGGCATCTTTGTTCAGCCCCAGAACAGACAAGCAGGAAGAGGCTTTAAACAAACTATTTGTTTAGAGAGTATCATTAGTTCTTATTTGCATACTATTCAATAGGGATATGTGGGTGCATTTGTTACCAAGCCCCAGTAATCAGATATTAAACCAAACATATGTACATCACACAGAGCCCATTGGAGCTTTGCACAATGTTCTGAGCACTGAAAGCCAAATGAGATACCAGTAACGCCTTCCTCTGTTGTGCAATTGTACTGAAGAAATACTGGTTCTCTTTTCAATTTTCAAGAAGAGAAGTAGAAAAAAAAGGGGTGATATGAATCACCTTCCACA